>CM034157.1:215316025-215346025 GCA_019776745.2 Taxus chinensis
GAAATAAAATTGAAAGCATATGTTTAAAATTTTAGCTCTAAGAACTTGTCAAGCTTCAAAGATTAAAAAATTTATAAGAAAAGTTTTCCAGTGATATTTTCAATATGATTAAGTCTAAAATTTGCAAATATTGCAAGAAGGAGATAGAATAAGCTTTGAAAAGTAGAAAGAACATTACAAACTTCAATAGAATAAAATACATTGCATCCATAAGGTTATAATTTATTAAATGTAAGGAAAATTTCTATACAAAGAGTGTATCATATGCAGCACTTGTATGATAATCATGGTTAAATGAGTAAGATGCAAAGCAAGTTAGAAAAACACTAAAGAGGAGAACCAATTTCCATGATTTTTTAAAGTCATGAAGAATAAGTACACAATATATGAGAAGAAATTTTTGAAGAGGCCTTTAAAGGTCTGATTTAAAAATTAAATACAACAAGGAATGAATCTCAGAAAATATAGATTACAAGTGTACAATAGGTACAAAAATTATCTAAATACCATAGCTCTTACAAGGAAATCACAGATTGAGAGAAAGATGAAATAGTTATGCATGTACAAAAAGAGTTCATGTTGCTAGAGATATAGTTTCTTAAATGAAATAAAATCATTAAGAAAAACCTCTTATTCATAATAGTCAAGAAACTCAAAACTACTTAGAAGATGACAAAGTGCATATAGAATCATAATCTACATGTATTCAAGAAGACAGTTCACAGATCTCCACATCATCATTGAAGGTAGAAGATACATAATTTAAGAATACAACTTATTCCATATTAGTTTAAAGTTTTAAATGGCTGAGTATAGTTTTGAGTTTTCCAAAAAATTAACTTATTTAAACAAAATAAAAAACTAGAGAAAAATAATGAGAAAAATAAAAAGTAATCAACCTACAAAAAATATCCATCTTTCTCACTCCCAAATTCTAAGTCCGCCATTTCATTACTTTTTCTTCATGTAAATTGGTACCTCAAGAATCAATGTACGTTATACATAGCACATCTCTAGTTACTAATACTTAAGTTGGCTTGATATAGAGCTAACAATATTGTTTTAGTTTGAAAAATAAAAATTCAAAATGCCCATGGCATGAAATATACCACAAATAATAATCAGAAAGATACTAGAAAATATATAACTAGAAGTAATACACTAAATCCACCGAACAAAGATCAAAACCCACTTTCTCAGAGTTAGCAATAATACCAAAATAACCAATTTATAGCCTTATTTAACCAACACACATGGATATATATATATATAAGAATCAAATAAAGTGTGCTCCAGACGCGCACGTCTCTGAAAATATATATGTACATGTATAAGTTCATAATGTATGTATACAGATCTCGAACTAAGCACGTGCCATAATGTACATATGGGACCACATGCGGTCGCAAAAGGCTAGATATATATACAATGGAATGTGAATAGATGTACTCATGACCACATATATGTGGCATCCAAGTGGACTATAAATCTACTCATGAAACATCTTCCCTCTCTTCGCCCTGCTAGAAGTAGCACGTCCACGACCTGGGGATGTAGTGGAGGGAGATGCCACTACGGATTTCATCCGTGTGGTCCTAGGTGTCTCCAAGCATGCCTGCAACCTAACCTGCACATTCATAAACAACAAGTTTTTAACACCCAAAATTTTAAAATACCTTCAAAATTTAGAAACTTGTACAATTTAGTTAAAATGCATGTGCAATCTTACCGCAATGTCATGATCCCTATCGATTTGTTGTTGACGCTTCGCAGGGACAACAATAGACTCATGAGGGGTAAGCTACATACAAATAATTAATTTTCAAATTAAATATTTCACACTCATATATATACCTACAAAATTTGATATTGTAGATTTAAGTTTAATAAGAAATAATGAACCTCCAAAATTTAACAAATTTAAAAAATTGTGTACCTCGGTTAGTGGATTTGCAGATGCTATGGCGGTATCTACAACAGCCTCCATAGTCTGCATATGTGGAGGAGTCTCTATAGCAGTCATAAGCTATACAAAAAACATGTACAAATCAATTTATTAAAATCTACTTAAGAGCTATACAAAAAACATGTACAAATCAATATTTAGTTACTCAAGAAAGAATAAAAATACATTATTAAATTTTATCTTCTATTTAGGCTAAATACATAGGATCTATAAATGTTAGCACGGAGGCCATCTATCTTCATATGTATTTGTGTCCAAAGGTTGGGATGGAGAATACTCGTTATCTAGTAGAAGCGAAGTGGATATAGAGTGAGACATTGGTCACATTGGGAGCTTTTTGTACAGGAATAACAACTTCAAAATCTGTGATCGACTGATATGTGTTGCTTGAACAAGGAGAATGAGGAGGAAAATTCTCCTTTGCCGCTACATGCGGTTTTGATTTAGTGTTTCCGGTCCTCTATGTTTCACCCACGGATAACCCCTTGTTTACATGATTTGTGATCTCTCTCAAAGGGGTTACTAGGAAAGATTTGACCATGTCTTCCTCCTTAGTGTTTGAATTAGGGATTTACTTAGATTTAAATACGATATGTTTAGGGAGGGCATTTATCCACCAATTATTATTCTCTTTTTTAATGTTTAACCATCTCACAATCAGGAGCAGAATGCCGCAAAAAAATACATCTCCTACATCTGAAAGGTAGGCCCTTATAGTCCAGAGGATGAGTGCAAGTTTGATTTTGCACTTTAAGATTAAGGTGGGTTAGAAGATGCTTTGAAGTATCAATCTCAACTAGGATTCTTGCATATACATTGTATGTGTGAAATCATAGGTTTGGGATTCGACGTTAATGATGTTTCCCAAGGTATTTCCTATGGATATCAGACAACTATGGTCCTAAAATTATAGGGGTAAGTGGGGTAATTTGATCTAGATTGGTTTGTGTGATAAAGATTCAGTGAGAGGGTTGAATGATGTGAACCATGGTTTTAAGATAAGGTACCTTTGTTGGAAAACCCAAAGTTGTTTAGAAATTTTGTCCTTGTCAGCTATAGAGGGGAAAAAATAATAAAAATTCCCTTAGCATAGGGGTAGAGGTCTAACCTACCCGCTAGAAGCGGGAACCAATTCTTGGAGATCTAATCATGGAGGATAGGGAGGCTAGGCTAAAGATGAGTGAATCTACAGATCAAGGCATGATCTTAGTAAAATGAATATATTTCGAGGACTTCATCGCCAAAGGTTACACTTGGGTTTCTCTTAGTAGGCCTCATGGTTTTGATCTATGTCTTCTTTTACAAAACCTCATTAAATAAGTGATTGACTAAAGCTTTAGTTGTAGCAGGAGTTTCCAAGCTATCAACAAGGGAGAAAACCCTAGTGTTTGCACCCCTAACAAAGATGTTAGGATTCACTCAACCTCCCAATGGGTTATTAGTGTCCCCAACAAAGATAACAGGATTTTCCATTCCTCCTTGCAAGTTCTTGGCAACATTGGTGCCAGTAGTGTCAGATCCAACCCCAACAATGGCTCCATTGCCACCTGCAGTTTGAGCAACTGAAGCCCCACACCCAGTGCCCAATAATATTTCTAGAAACAAACCCTTAGGGGTCTACATGTTTTGCAGAGGGGGATGTAGTTTCTAAAATGAAAGGACACCTCCATCACGTAATTTCACACAACCCTACGTGTGCACATATATATGTCCGCCGCCTCCAAATCTATTAGGGTTCATATGAGTGGTTGAGTTAGGGTTCGCAGGAGTTGTCATAAATTGGAGGAGCTGTCTATTAAGGGTACAATGATGTTGTAAATTCTTAAATCTCAGTACACCAATCCATATAAAACTTATAATCATATGGAAAGGACGCATAGATTTTTTTAGATAAAGGGTATGAGAGGATTTAACCTTTTTTACATTTCTTCATCACTCTTATCATTCATTAAAGAGATTTGTAACTAACCTGCGTAAAACTCACGCGAGGCATGCCAGTAGCTTCAGTTCCCTAAGCAGATGATGACCCGCCAGGCTCCTGTGTATAAAAGAGAAAAATATTAATACATGTGCAACATACACGTGAAACAAATTATAATAATAATCTAGTGCAATTTGAATGAAATTAAAAACATAAGTTTTTACAACTTTCAAAACTTACGTTTGAAACATGCCTAGCTACATTAGCTAGCATGTCGATGCCAGATGTTTCCTTCACCAGATCTTGCTATTTAAAGCAAAATAAAAAATTAGTTTTTTACATGTATGTACATTATGTACAATCAAATACATATTATATATTAAAAATCTCAAACATGTGAATTAAACTATTGTATATATATATTATTTATATTTATTTGAAATTTACCTGTGAAAGATCAATATCAATGGCACCAGATCCAAAAGCATCCCTCAACATCTCATCTATAGAAAAGAAATCCTGTGAACAAGCAAATGATGTCTCGCACGTAGTGCATATGGAACCATATGATCCACAGTGGTGCAGTGTGCTAGAACTGGTGCCTCCATCAACATGACCAGATGTAATATGATCACTATGCTGGGTCAGAGTGTCAGTGAGCTCCCTCAATGCATGGAGTGTGTCAATCTCCACAACCTCCTTCACTGTAGGAGGGATAATTGAAGGCAGTGGGAGTTTTGGGGCATGGGGGATCCTTGGTTGACCTATGCATGCACTAGGTCTACTCTGTGCAGAGCCGCCTCCTCGACCAAAAAATTCAGAAAAGTCAAAATAATTCAGGACCTCATTACGCACGAACTCGTAATATAATTTCTTCAAAAAATAAAAAGGAACCTCATTGTTGTTGCATGGTGGATAATCAAAAAACATCCACCATCAGTCCCAATAATTACTTTTTATTCTTTCATTGTGGCACCAGTGGATTGGAAACCGTTTGCAAGTAACTACATGGGGCATTGCTTCTGGGGTAAGTAAATAATGCTCAAATGAGGTCTTTTAAAAAAAAATGTCTTTTACGGCCGCATGGGATAATTTATCCGCATAACACTGCCTACAATAACCTCTAAAGGTATTCCATCTATGTATTTGGTTGGTTGTGGAATCGAATTCGCCAATCAATGTTTGTAATGTGTTGGCTAAAGTCATGCAGGATGGATTTGTGGCATGATTTTGTCTTATAGTCTGAATAAGGTTCTCAATGATAATTTTATTTTCTCGTATTCTTCTAATGATATTATCTTGTGTTCTTGCCGGTTCAATGGGGAAAGAAGGAGCCATAGGAGGTGGATCTATGTTTGGAGGAGGGTTTTGAGGAATGTTCAGTGGGTTCTGAAGAATGTTCGGTGGGTTTTGAGGAATGTTTTGATGGTTTGCATGATTTTGAGCTTACCGAACAACTGAAAAAACAAGAAAATTGTACATATAAACAAACATTTCAAAAAGCCCATGAAAATGCAAAAAAAACCTAAAATGCAAAAAAATGATTAAAATCGGGGGCTTACCTCATTGTCTTGATGGCATGGTTTAATCTATCGTGATCCAGAAGTCCGATGAGCAATTTTGAGGTGGTATTCAAAGATCGAGTGAAAAACATCTAGGATAAATCACGGTTTGAAATGAATAATGAGGAAAATGAGGACCCGCGGGACAGCTAATTTTTGGCTCAGAGTTCTGCGATTGCAGTTTATAACCGTGCTCGCGGTTATAAACTACAATCGCGGTTTTAGGTTTGGTACTTGCCGAACCTGAAATTCAAGAACCGCAATTGTGGTTCCTGAATTTTAGGTTTTTATGTCCACGGAATTGTCCACCAAATTCGTGCACTTACCCTTTGGAACGATGGTTTAAAGGGGTAGTCTTGTTACCCTTCAATGAAGAAGAGAAGAGTGAGGGCTTGCTAGCTACAAAAGAGTTTGTTTCCAAAATGGAAGAAGTTGGCTGGTGTTATGCACTGATTTCAAATATGGTGGAAATAGAGGATTTTAATAAACCTATTTTTGCGGAAAAGGTAATAAACAAATAAAAAGATGTCATCTGAGATGAGCTACCAGATGGGTTACCTCCTAAGTGAGATATTCAACACTATATTGATTTTAGCCCAGGATTGCTCCTTTAAAACAAATCAGCCTTTTGGATGAGTCTGACACATAGTGAAGAGTTAAACAAACAAGTGACAGATCTAATACAGAAAGGGTTAGTGAGAGAATGCATGAGTCCATGTGTAACTCCAGCACTTTTGACTGCCAAAAAATATGGAGAATGTAGAATGTGTGTAGATAGCAAGGCCATAAATAAGATCATAATTAAGTATTGGTTCCCAATTCCATGATTGGATTATATGATGGATGTGCTAATAGGTTCCCCATATTTTAGCAAGATTGAGCTACAGAGTGGGTACTACAAGATCCGGATATGTGAAGGGGATGAATGAAAAATGACTTTCAAACCAAAATAATGATTGTATGAGTGGATGGTGATTCCATTTGGGCTATCTAATGCACCCAATACATTCCTCAAGATAATGAACATAGTACTCCGAGAATACAATGGTAAGTTTGTTGTTGTCTATTTTGATGATATTTTGATATTCACTAACACAATGGAAGAACACTTGTTACATAAGAAATTGGTCTTAGACTTGTTACGTAAAGAGAGTGTATATGAAAACTTAAAGAATTGTATATTTCTTCGGAAGAGTCTTGTATTTTTGGGGTTTGTCATATCATAGGACCCTGGGGTGAGGGTCGATGAGGAAAATGTCAATGAGTCCGCAAGAAATTGGCACGATCACATGTCCTATTGCCCTTTGGGCTTATCGTGACAAAGCATTCATAGCTTTCACTGGATTTGCCCCACCTTTTCTTTAGGAATTTCATCAGGAATTTTAGTAGCATTTATGCATCCATAAGAAACTTTACAAAAGGGAGGGAGTTTGTATGGACCAAGGCAACAACAAATATTTTTTATCGTACGATGCCACTACAACAAACAAGCAATTTTTAGCCACAATTGGAGCTTCTTGACAGAGCGTTCTTCCACAATATGATCACCTCCAATTGTAGATCAATTGTGGCATCAAGCGTGCTTATGATAATCTAGTTACATGAGCGTACCTTTAATTATTGGTGATCTTGTCCTCAATAGTAGAATTTATATCATGTAACCAATTTTTAGAAAAACCCACATCTTCGAAAACTTGCTCCCAATAGAAATTGGGCACATTTCAAAAAATAATCATTAAAATATTTGAGGATTCTCTATATAATTTTAATCGTTTAAATTTTTAGATATCAGAGGTGTTCCAAAATTTGATTTTAGTAAAACATTAATTCATAGCAAAATCAACATTCTACTATTAAAAATTAAAATAAATGTTAATCACTAAAATTACTCTACCTTACAATGCTACTCCCTAAAGGGAAATGCTAACAACATTACCACGAAATTATACGAGTGTTCAAAATCCTACATTACTCACAATAATTTGTAGAATCAAGCCACATCATGGTTTGATTCCAAATGTCATTATTAAAGAATTCCACATTTCTAGTCTAATCCATGACTTAGAATATTAAAATGACACATGTTCTATATGGGATTTTATCTTGAGTTAAACTTTTTAGATATTAGGGGTGCTTCATGCCAATTTGATTTTAGTGAAACATTCTTTATAGAAAATCCACATTTTTATATAGAAAAATAAGTCGAAGGACAGCTTTATGACAAACTATTACTCTTACCACAATAGACTGCTCCCCCGAAGGAAGCTATGTAACTAACATTAACATGAAATTACTATAAGTAGACTGAAAATCCACATTAAAGGACAGCAAAAATTCCACAGTTACCCACAATTTAGAATCTTCTTGCATTTATCATATTTGCGAAGACACACACACACACACACACACATCACACATCACACACACACACTTCACACACACACACACACAGAGAGATATTTATATATATACTAAAAGCCTAATTAAAATAGTGAACTTCTGAGTCATTGACTTGTCTATCTTCAGGGTATGTTCTACTTTCAATATCTCTACTTAGTAAGTAGGGATATCTTGTACCTACAAGATTATCTATCAAAATCACCTCACCAATTGTTTGAACTCAAGGGATGTGAATTATCAACACTACATAGATATCTTCTGATAAAATACAATGTAGATATTCACCTATCGAATTCTCGTCAAATACAAGGTACCTATTCTTCAAAATTCTACATGTGGTTCAAAAAGTCACATGCTTTCATAGTATGGAGCAGTTCTTTCCTGCTTTGTCTCGAAACTAGGATTATGTGATCATCGAAACCAGGAAATGGTTACATACTATTTGTCATTATTCCAAAGTTTTCCATTATTTCTAAAGTTCAAACAAAATTGTTGAAACTCTACATTACCAATTTGTTACCAACACCATCAACCTTACCCTACCAATATTACCATCAACATTTTTACCAACCAACAAATTGCCTAACCAAATTGCCTAAATTCACCTCTCCCTGGTCCTAAGGGAGAACTACATCAGTCTGAGGCCCTTCCTTGCTTTGTGCAATGGGCTATGTAGGCAGCACTTAGGAGACATGAGGTCTCCCAAGGTTAGCTCGACCATCCCCTACCATATCCTCTCATGTGTTGTCAATATAAATATTTTTTGTGTATTTCTATTTAATCAACATTCATCTTTTATCCTTTTTCAAAACAAACAACAACAGTCATTCAACGACATAACCATTCTTATTATTATCATCACTCGAAACCACATACGTATTTAGTTTTATTTGAGATGTTAAACAAATACATCTTCTCTATCATTGACTCACAGGTCGGCATCCTTATTTATTCTTAATATTCCTATGCTAACATCCACTTCAGACCCTCGCACCTCCTCCCAAATCAGGTGGTGACCATGATCGTCGATGCCTCTTCACTAGACCTCTCTGTCCTCAACGGTGCCACTGCCATTGGTTCTGCCCCATTGATCTACCAATCATCTCCTGTAACATACGAATACGCTCCTCTTGCGTGAAGGAATCTTGCCTCCAGTCTCTCCACTCGTAACTGTGCAAGCCTCTAACATTCCTCGTTGCCTCATTCACCTATGTTTGAAGCTGGCTGAGCCAAATCTCTGTAGATGATCTCTCTCTGCTGTAATCATAGCTATGTCAGGACGACTCACGTGCACCTCGCAGCTCTGCTACCCACCATACTCTATAGGCCTCCGTCGTTCCCGTATCCATCACCCTACGATCGGCTACTACCTCTTTTAGGACCTTCTGGGGGTGTAGGTCCGGGGAGGTGAGAATGTTGCCTCGGCATTGATCCTCATGTATGGTCTATATGTCATAGGAATATCCTGAACGAACCCAAATTATCACCGCACGTGATCTATAGGAATCCTCTCGTATTCACCCGGCCTATGCCCCGTGATCCACCTCAATCGCTCTACACCCCTAAACTCCTCAGCTATGTGCTCTGTCACCATATAGTTCCTGTACGGCCTCCAACAAATATCCGCAACCATCACCATCTCCCATCCCTGTCTGTAATACTCGATGTCATCCCGTCACAGTCCTGGGATCTTGCCTCTTGTTTTGTGACAGACCCACCATCTGTGGCTGCACCCCAACCTCTGTACCTCCGGTCTCTCCTGACTGGATGGTCTCGGCTCTATTGGTCGCACACAAACAATGCTGCTCATCAGGCCCAACAGTGTACCATCAAGTATGATCCTGATCCAATACTCGTCCTGTGATTTCACCTATAGGCTCCATATAACGATCCTGTATAGTTCCGCCGTAAATGCTGCAGGCTGGTCCCATGCAAAAGTACTACCAGTGCCCCCTGTGCCTATGCATGGTGCCGCAAATAACACACATCAATGCCTTTGGAAATCTTCCCCCATACCTGTGCTCGGTAATGCATAATACCCTACCGCTATCATTAATATCACTGCTAACCTTGTCTCCTCAGGGCTGTGGCTGTGTACATTATGCCATACGTAAATGGTCAAACCTGTGCTGTGTCAAATCATGTGCGTATGGACCAGCTACTGCTGTTAAACACCTGCCCCGTTCCTGCGCTAGCAGCAAGCTGCCCCTGATATACTAACTGTTCCTAGCCCCTGATCTGAGTCTCAAAATCTGCTGTCACATCTTCCAATGTTACTGTCATCTGCAGGATGTTGGCAGATAGATCGTCGCTGTTCTCTGGATTCCATCTTTCAATCAACACCTGCAACATATGCATCCCGTTATAGCCAGCATCATCTACAGTGAATAATCTGCTAGATTCTCAGCTTAACCCCAATCTGGATTTACGGGCTAATGGTCCATTCCGCTGGTGCCTCTACATCGTCGCTCTGGATTCGTGAGGGACAGCACTAGCACACTCATCATGTCATCCTCAACCCTGCCTTTGCCTACATACCATCAAAACAACAGGGGTAACCATCTCAATCCATCAAATCCCTAAGGTTTTTTCTCACATTCTGGAAATTCCTCCAGTAACCGTGTATCTGGATCCACTGCAACTAACCTCGGGCTCCTCCACGGGGTTTATGTAACTCGATACCGGTCTCCATACAATATCTACCGGTATCAGTCACTGTCAATTACATACACCTGTGCCTAAGTAACCACCTACGACAATGCAATTGCTCGTTTATCCGTCTCTGTACCCACAGACATACCCAAAACACCTCTGATTAGTCGTATCCATGTATGACACTGTGGCACCTGGCATGCTGGGGTAACCCTTTTTATCATGTTTTCTAATTCATCATGATCTACCCATATGCCCAACAGTGAAGTAAAAATGTCGAACAAATCACAACCAAATCGCCTCATCCGGCGATAGCACCACAGCTCCCTAGGTATAAACTGCACCAGATATACTAGTGCCCAAGCATAACATGTGTGCTCCTCCACCATCTCATGCAGCACCCCCATCAGCGCCCATGGAAAGTGGCCTCCCTCTGAGTCTGGGAGGGCAAATTCAGGTGATCCCGATCATCATCAACACGGCAAGCCATGTCTCATGTCGGTGCGCAGTCGGTACATATCCACCATACCCGATGCTCGCGCTGTGATATGTCAGTTGCGTGGCTGCATCCCCAAAAACCTGTAGGATGCTGTCCATGGCTATCTCTGCATCCACCTGAAATACTGCCTCTCCATCGATAGGTAATCGAAGGATGCGATACACATCCTCCAATGTGATGGTCATCTCTCCAGTCGGGAGATGGAACACATTGGTCACCGGATCCCATCTCTCGATGAGGGCAACCATCGAACTATGATCTTCTGTCGATCGCTCTGTATCGCTGGACTCCGCCGAGTCCCACCTCGCGCATGATAGCCCAGTGTGCTGCGGACACATGTGGTCGCATCCGGCTCAACAGTGGGGGCATCCTGTCCCGCATCGTCAGCTGCTGACGTGCCTACAAAACCAACCCACAACATTAGCCCTACTCTTTATCACAACATCTACTTTACCCTCTATACCCCCTTTTATCCCCCCGACCACACCCCGACTCTCTAACACACCCCTCTACCCACCCATCTTCTCCAATATCCCCCCCCCCCTTTTCACACCCCAACCAACAACCCCCACCATACTACCACAAACCAAAACTGCTACCCAAACAACCAAATCCAACAACCGACACAACCTAAATCATATCAAAACATCCCTATCCCACCCCAATCATACCATACTCACCAACTCAACTCAACCACACAACCCAAACCCCGCCCACACACCCAAACCCAAACATAAACAAACCCCCAAACGCCCACAAAAAACACAAAAACAAAAACAAAAACAACAACAACCAAACCACAATAACAAAAACAAAAACAACCAAACCATCAACAAAACAAAAACACAAAAACAACCGACGCACAAAACCCACCGACGCCGGCCGATATACGACCAACGCCGGTTAAATACAAAGCACCCTGCCCCTAAAATTTTGTGACCGATGCCGGTCGCTTAGCGACCGACATCGGTCGATGTAATTTCCCGGAGCCAAACCCCTGCGCGGCCCCCCACCTACATTTTTTTCATTTTTCTACCCACATACCCACCCAAACACCCTAAAAACCTACCCACCCAGCCGCCTTGGCCTACTTAACCTATCTACCCTCTCCCTTTTTCAAATCACTTCCATTTATTAATTATTTCCTCAAAAACATACATTCCTACCCAAAACCCCAAATTTAGCATAATGCCATCAAATGAACACAATGCATGGGGTTTTGAACCTACCGGTACGACGACACGTCGTCGTGGTGGGATGGGTGGTGGTGGTCCAGCTGGTCCAGCTCCTCCTGCTCCTCCTGGCTGTGCCATGGCTCCAAATGTCCTCTGTCTGGGTCCTCAACCAATCAACTACTGCCTCCTCCTCACTCGGGCCCGCCAATCAACTCACTTCTCCACTCAACTAGTGCCACCTCAGCCAACAAATACACCAATATCAATATTCCACCTCAGACAACTTAATTTGGTTTCCAAATTGACAAAGTGACAATGACCGGCCGTATTTTTCTTTTTATAGGTTTTTAACATAGAACCGATACCAGTCAAATCGTGCCCTAAGGAACCGGCGTCGGTTATCTAACCGGTACCGGTCATAGATAACCGATATCGGTTTTGCCCTTATTCACTACTGTTCCCTTTCCCACCACATTGCCTCTTTACCACATCGCCTATATGCTCCATTGCTCTTTAGCCGTTTTTGACTTCACCGGCCCGACCCAAGGCCGCAACCAACCACTTTGGCCTGACCCAAGTCCCGTCACCCTACCCATTTGGCCCGACCCAAGGCCATCCGGCCCGACCCCAGGCCGCAACCCTACCCATTTGGCCCGACCCAAGGCCTCACCCTACCCATTTCCGGCCCGACCCAAGGCCTCACCACCCTACCCATTTGGCCCGACCCAAGGCCGCCACCCTACCCATTTGGCCCGACCCAAGGCCTCACCCTACCCATTTGGCCCGACCCAAGGCCTCACCCTACCCAACCCAAGGCCCTCACCCTTGGCCCTGACCCAAGGCCTCACCCTACCCATCCGGCCGCCTCACCCAAGGCCTCACCCTACCCATCCGTCCCGACCCAAGGGCCGCAACCCAACAACTTGGCCCGAACCACGGCCGTACCACTTCAATACCTTACCCAACATCAGCAACATACACTTTTATCCACCCATCATGTAGCTTTTTGTTCAATCGAGCTCACCTGTTCGTGTTTTAGCATGATTAGGGTCCTTGACTTGATCTGTCGACCAACTTTGCCTAGACCTAGACCGTGACGTTTATCTCAACCAAACCAACCATTTGGTACTGCCGAACATGCCTAAACGTTCCTGTACCTTACCTGTTATATACCCTGGAGCTACTTCCTATGCCTTGGATACCAGGATTATATCACCCTTGTTTGGATAAACTATCGACCTTTGCCTATGCATTGCTGGTTTGCTCGTCAAATCATGTACCCTAGTCGCACTATTGCATTTCAACATGCGTCTGCTTCCTTGGACCTACCCCACCATCTCTCACCATCATCTCTACACCATTTACCCTTTATCAACCCTATCCCTGATTTCACGTTCTCTCAATCTGTGATAGATTTGAGGGGGATTACCTATACCCTTAACAGGAGAAACCACTTCATATTATTGTCCGTGCAGCTTTACAAAACAAGCTACACGACAATAAGGGGCTAATGTAGACACCAAATTTGTGTCTTACGACCCCTTTGTGACCCGCATCTCATTTCGCCAACCTAACCTCATCACCTAAACCTTACACAATTATTTATTAATTACCTTGTAATTGATAAATCCACATCACCTTACCTGCCACCCTCATTTTGCCACCTCATCATGACCTAGTCCTAACCCTAAACTAACCTAATTAAGACCTATAACTTGGTCCACACCTACACCCATGACTAATGACCCCTTTCTCGCACCCAAAACTGACCTTCTAGTCACTTGACCAAGCCCGCAACTAATCTCTCGGGAGAAAAGCAGGGAAAGTGGGTGATTTTACTAAAAATAGCCTGCTTTTTCCTAACCGATACCGGTTCCTACTCGACCGCCGTCGGTTACGTAACCACCATCGGTTCCCTGTAAATGGGCTCCCCAAACCAAAAACAAAGGTCGAAGGATTTTTGGATCAACAGAGATCATTAGGAGCGATCAAGAGAATCCGGATCTTTACTTGGACCAAGCAGAGACGAGTGAAGAAACCAGAAGAGTTGCAGCAAAAGGAGATCAAGCCCAAAACTCATCCAACGGAATAGCTAGAAACCTGTGATACTCAGTCTGATCATCGGGAGGGAGATCTCTCATCTTCTGTGTGTCAAGCCATCTTACTTGAGTTCTGCCTTTGTCATCAGAGTTCCTGGACCTGCATCTTCGTCTAATAACCAGTAAGTTACATCTTGCATGTCCTCTTTAATAACATTTCTTAGACTTTTTGAAGCACAGTCCCCATAAATCCATTCCTAGATCCACTACCCAGCGTGTCATTGCATACTGACTACCATTCATTTACCTCTCACCATCTCATTACCTAATATCACCCATATACCAGCCTTACCAACAACACCGTTACCCTACAACACAACCACCCCATAAAACAACCAACCTACAGATCCTATAACATACCGATATCGGTTATCAGCAACCGGTATCGGTTATTGTGACTCATTAACCAGAAATCAGCCTTTCCCCTACCCGTCTCAACGAAGCAATTTAATTGATATTTTACAGTTTTTGGTGTTAATTCATATTACACAGGGGAACTGACCACCTTCGAAAGGAAGTTTTATATTTCCTGGGCCCAAGGCAGTTCCCTCATTTATTGATCTAATCAAAATCTTGTGGTCTTGTGTTCTTATTTGCAGGTAGTCCTTCCAAGACAAAAAGGAGTTCTTCGCAGTCAACCTGATCTTTCTCTACGGTACGCGCACACCATCTCGACATTCAACAGGTATTCCTCCTAGCCCTAACCTTATCTGTTTCTAAAAGGAATGAAAGGATAGAAGTAACTCTATTCCCAGAAGCCGAAACATTCCGAGTGAAACAACAACACTAGTAACCCAGAAAACACCTTTTTAACACATTTTCACAACTATACAATGACAAGACTGTCATCCCAACTAGTGGGAAGAATATAATGACACATGTCATTTAACATAATGACTTTTCAGTACAACATGACCACGTGGAAGTAGACTACATTTGGCAATATCTTAGATCTTAATGTTATGTGAAGATTGGTAGTTAGTTATCTTTTACTTTATTACTCAATTAGTCTTTTATTTTACAATATTTCTTAATCTCAAACTATTAGTATTCATTGTTTAGAATTTCAATTGCCTTATTTTCTAGGGTGCCCAACATTAATTGGCTTCAAGATGTCACACAAAACTCAACACAACACAAACGACCCACGCAACATCTTGCTACATACTTTCACGACTGTATCACATCACAAGACCTCTAAGTACAACATGGAAAGACAACAAATAGTCCACATAACAAATAATTTATAACACGCACATGGGACTAACAAACAAAATCATCATGTTGATGTATATACAACTGGTATCATATGACCCAAATACCATGACTGTACTAACATAATGCCAAGACAATATCCAATAGTACATACTAACCAAGATGAACGTCAAACATAAATAATAACAATTCCTAACAAGACTCACAAGAGTACATATAAATCATAATACCAACTCCACACACCACAAAACAACTCCATATACCTCCCAAACATCACAAAATAAATCCATATACCTCCCAAACATCACAAAACAACTCCATATACCTCCCAGAGCATCAGGAAACAACTCCATATCGGGTCACTCAACCACAGAGCCCTATCACCTTATTTCTCCATATCGGGTCACTTAACCATAGAACTCCATCTCCTTATTTCTCCATATTTGGTCACTTAACCATAAAGCCCCATCTCCTTATATTTCCATTTAATGAGGTCGGGTCACCCTATGGCCCTAGGCACATAAAGCCCCATCACCCCCACCCAAATGACATAGTAATATGTAGTTCAAAAACTACACAACCCTATGAACCTCTTGGGGCATACCCTCATACAACGAAGCAAATCCATAGGTCTAACCACTCCATGGTAAATCCCATGACCTTAATCTTACACATCATGACATTAGAACCAACATAACAATCAGTTTCAAATGCCAAGTGGCAAAAATCTCAAGCCTTGGGCTAGGCTATAAAAATTTTAAACTTGAAAAGAAAATTAAAAACTAAGCAAAACAAATGGCTAAATAGCCATAATTAGTGCAAAAATATGCACGTTAGTGCAACAACAAAATAAATTTCCAAAATTGCAACAACTCAACCAAAATTTAAATAAAACATTTTGTTTGTTCTAGAAAAGGGAGAGAAAATAAAAGTTAAATTTACGAATAAAACACGTATAGAGAAATAAGACATCACAATCACTATGTGGCCTTATATGGCCACCAAAGGGGTACTCATTGAGTTGTTGGCACTTGGACATCGAGCCTCATCTACTAAAATAACATATCAAATAATATCACTGTTATCATCACTGCCTAAATCATCCCTCCATACTCCCACATGGCTCAACATAGTCTGAGAGGGGGGTTATAGGTTGCCTTTCACAAAGCTTAAGGTGTTTTCGAAACACAATATACATGGTGCCCATTGGGCAACTGCATACAAAATGAACAGAAGTGGGTTTTCAATCTATGTAAGACTTCACTCCCTATTTTTTTTGTTCATGAACATAATATATATGGTGCCCATTGGGCAATCAGCCATACATACCAAATAAACAGAAGTGTATTTTCAGTCTATGTAAGACTCCATCACCTATCTTGTACTCGACTTGAGTGATTGCTCAATGGTACTCATTTCCTCTCTCCAAACATACACTTTTTACTGATTTCTTCCCTTAGGGTCAGTTAGTGTAAGGTTCACAAGATAACACATAAGTACATTACTAGCACGATGTTGATTCACACACATTAACCGCAACGTCTTACACATGGTATAGCACAATCATTACTTTCATGGGTTACAATACATCACATTTCCACATAATGCACCCAAAGTGCAAGTACTGTATAATAGGGGTCATACGATCACCATATGCCCCTAATTCATGACATGAACCATCCCATATTACATGAATTATACATATAATGAACACAATTAATAACATTACAACATATAGTCAACTGCAATACAACATGGTGACATGAATTATTCATCACAACATGGTGGGGACATCATGATATAATCCAATTGACTATACACCAATATTGTCATACAACACATCAAAACACATATATATCACAGAATAACAAAACACTCCAACACTCCGCAATCCACAATATCATTCTTTTCACACACAACAACGTGTCACATCACATGTGAACTCCTCATTAAATCCACAAAAAGGAGAGCAAACACTCTCATCACAAGCACATCAACATGATAAAAAATATGCACTAAGTGACATGCACAACACGTGCGTTCATAACATCACAATTACAACGTTGTTCACATCACAACATATATCACATTATTCTTCCCATCTCCACCACCACCATGCAAGATCATATCAATTCCAATCTATCCCAGAGGTTCAAGAGCATGAACCTCTGCTCTGATACCATATGTAACGTCTGTACCATAGAAACCAAATGATAATAGAAATTGGGTATTGATTTCATTTATAATCCCAACTCCTAAAGGTGACTTCCAAGGGTAGTTAGTGATAGTTACCACCCAATAACCTTCACTCTACACCTGTTTTAGGCTAAGAGGGTTTCACATTATGTTTACATTTTATTTCTCATACACACATGACTACCAATCCTAGGAGGGGACCACATACTCAAGACAAAGTTTAACCATGTCGTTCCTAACTATTGGGTTCACGGCCATGTCGCTAAGCATATAAGCTAGGATGGAAATCTCAACTTGGGCTCTTACCTTCTTAAGGTAGAGGGTGTCATTGAGTATAGAGATTTAGGTTCATCCTAAGGTTTTAGTTTTCCTATGCTAAAAAGGATCGCACGAGAAGGGTGGTTATGCAAAAATTTTATATTAGGGTTAGCTATTTTGTTTAGATTTCTTTGCTACATTTTTAAGTTAAATAACATAACACACCATAGATTGCATCATAAATTTCACATCCAGAAAACACTATAAGATGTCAAATTCAATTTCATTACACACACACACACACACACACACACACACACACACACACACACACACACACACATCCAAATTTTACAATAAAAAATTTGGAATCAAAATAGCATCAATGTTTAGATGCACATTTCCCCTAAAAAATAACATCTCATAATTATTAAAAAAATTCAATAATAAACCTTTCAATACTTCACAAAATATTGGTTTAGCCTCTATAATTTCATTATTTTAAATAGCATGCAAAAATGATATTTTTAGTGAAACTTCACCTCCTCCAAGTCTCGATACCTGCAACCACCGCATGATTCACAAAATTTTGGCATGGGATCCACCTAAATCTAACATAATTATCATTTTTTGTTTTCCATTTACGAAAATTTAATAATACACATGCAACAAGAGAGGGTTAGGGAAAATATTCATTCCATTTCATTTCATTTTTTAACTAAGGGAGGAGAGAGACATATATAGGGAAGAGAGAGAAGAGAGAGAAACACCATTTTTCTAAAAGTCACATTTCATGTACAACAAGCCACAATAGAGAGGGTTTCATGCAGTTATTTATACATTTCAAAAGTCTTCACGACGGTTTATTGTCTAACTAGGGTCCCATGACCTTATTTTATATTTTTCTACTAGTTGCAAAAACATTTAATTTAGGCTCAGAGGCTGAGGGACCATGTTTGAAAATTGTCTTATGATGGGAAAATGCGCAATAGTTAAGTTCCTATGTGTATTCATACATACCAAGAATTCACATGAATTAAAGGAGTTCAAAATTGGTGAACAATTTACAATTGGTGGTTAGTTTTCTGGGGCCATCGGTCGTAATAGGGCTAGTTGCAATAGCAACCAATTTTAGCTTGAGGGCTCAGAAACCTCATCCAAAATTTGACTTTCGATGGATGAACTCTGCACAGAAAGATTCCTACATGCCCTCCTATATATGGAGAATTCATCATACTTGATGAAACTAAGAATTGAAAAATGGGTTATAGTTGGTGACTGGTTTTCCTAACCCACTGGTCATAATTGGTCCAGTTTGACCTAGTCAAACAATGACCAAGGGCCTACAAAACCCCTTTCCAAAACTAGTCAGAAATGTGTTTCTCCCCAAACTGAAGGTTACATGAAATTTTCGAGTAAAAATACTAGAGGTTTACAAAGGCAAAAAAATATTCCTTCGCTCAGAGTCATATTGGTGGGCCGAACAAAAAACCAACTTTCTAGCTTTAACAGCTCCCTTAAACTGCAAAATGGGGTGACAGGGCTCCTAGAGGGGCGGAGAAGAGAGCACAAATAGTCACTCGAGAGTGCTCTAAGGCTTGATACGAATCCCCACATAACAAGGGTCACAAATGAAACTTAACATCTCCTTTTAGGGGTTCAGAAGGTTGTTTTGTGGGTTTTTAGTTATTTTACTAGCTTTTACAAACGAACTGTTGGTGGGTTTACAAGGAAAACAAACTCAACTTGTCAATAAAAGAGTGTGACAACTATCTAGTTTGGTTACGAAGTTTTCCAGATTGTGTCTGAAGGAGGGGTTTAAGTTTATGCTTGACTGCCAAGTGTTATTTGGGTTACATAAGTACTATATGACATCTTATTGTTTTGCAAAAGAAGTTTATATAAAATAATAAAATGTATGATACTCCAAGGTTTTAAATTTATTTTGTTGCAAATGAAAAACTAAAGTACGAGAATTATGAAGGACAAGGTGAGATGAACCATGCCTGGGAATAAGGAGGCGGGGGTAAGAGAGAGCTCCAGGCGATCCGCATTCACAATCAACAAGATCATGCAAAAGGAGATGATTCCTTCAAGCGGTTCATGGGTCTTGTTGAAGTCAAAGTGACTCCATGCACATGTGCTCCTCAAAGACCAAGCAATACACTCCACGAAACCGCCCCATGCTTAACTAACATGGTGAAGGTAAGGTTTAGATCTTCCTCAAGGTACTAGCATGGCCAAACTTCCTTCCATACAGCCACATAAGAGTTGAATCATATATATATATATATATATATATATATATATGGCCTAGTTTTTAGAGAACTCATGCCATTTGAAGCATTTACAGATTGCCTCCATTCAAATCTACACCTTCCAAAGATTCCAACACATTCAAAGAACACATTTCTTTGCATTGTTTGGAGTAATGCACACACCTAACTGAGGCACTCCAATAGATACGTCTGGTTGTGGTGTTTCACGCAGAGGAAGAGGGGAAAAAGACAAAATATTGCAAAGACATACGTGGGATAACAGGTAGAAACTTTCAGTATTTTAATCAACTTAATCACTGCTCAAAATAAAAGAAAAATAATAGGACAATGAAGTGGTAGTTGACGTCTGCCCGAGCATTGTGTAGCAAGGTTACAGTGCACGTAACACAACTTAGAAGGAGAATAAGAAAAATCAATATAGCTAGAAAAACACCCAAACTAAGTGCCTCCTAATCTTTAATCTTCTTCTTTATATGCATACAACAAACAAACAAGCGACAAGAAGCTGCTTCCTCTCATAGACAATTTTTTCTTCTTTTTTTTCTTCTCCTTTTTAACCCGCTTCAAATCCAAATCAGTCAATTTATGTATAGTAAAGTGAGGAGATATTTTGGGTGGAGATTTATCTCCCCGTGCAGGACTGATTTAACCCATAATGAATTGATTTTAGAACGACTGCAACCAGAGCACTATAGCACAAATCCATGCAATGTTCATTTTATTTATTTTTGAGTGTTTTGCACCAGGTGCAACTATCCAATTACTGCTAAATAACAACCTTAACTTGGGTTTCAGCGTGGTTAACGCATTCTATCTCAAATAAAGTGATGGTATTATAATGCAAGGGAAATGACAGGTCTGAACGCTGTCCAAGATGTGTCACTCTCCACACTCTGTCTAAGGTTTCCCTCTTTTCATAGGTTGTCACTATGCTAACAATGTGAAATGGTTAGGTTGGATACTTGTTTGTTGCATATACATAGGGTGAAACAGTCAAACTGTCTAGTGAAGAGACCCATGCCTGCCACATGCCACCATGCCCTAATAGACTGCATTTCCTTTCCCTCATTACGAGGATCTATTTTATTTTGATTTTTATAATAACGGCTGAAGTAGAAACCACCATCATTGGATGGGAAGGAAGTGGGGCATTACACCTTACCAATCAAAAACATTAAGAAGAAAGAAAAGCACACATAAAAGATAATTTTAATCTAAATAATTAATTGTAACTTCTCTATTATACAATGGTAATATTGAGAAGTTAAATGTGACATGAACGCTATTTGATTAGGTTGTATCATCAACAAGGGTAAGACTAAGAGAAATTATAACTTTCTTACTGGGAAAATAAGGGAACATTTCAATAATGATGATTTTATTAAAGCAATGACTATAATAAATCCCACTTATTAGAATAGTGCACAATATGAAAATTATTTGTAGGATGGCTACCAAAAAATATTGACTACATTGATTTAATCTTTTTGTAAACTTATTAATATCAATGGAATGAATATTCTAAAGTTTTTAAACAAAAAATTGTTAATTGATGAATCCCAACAAATTTCCTAAACAATTCTTGATCAATGAAAATATTTGGATAATCCTTTTTAGTGTGGAACAATAACTTGGTTAGGGAAATAATTACTTTTATCATATTTTAAAGGAAATAATGACCGAGTTTTTGTCACTAGTTGATTTATGCCAAAAAATAATTTTGGGTTCGCTTGAAGATGAGCGAGCTTTAAGTGCCTTGTCCATCTTAAAGTCAAAATTATGAAATAATATTGGTTAAAATTTGGAAAACTATTTGAGAATTTACACATTGCAATATGAAGTGAATAACCGTCCCTATGACAGGCCAATTTGGTAATATAGAAGTCGATTAATGAAAGGAGAGGGGTTGATAAAAAATAACATCGACATATATTTTATGTTGATAAAAATTCCAATGAGAGGGGTTGAAGTCGATTTATGTTTTATCATAGATATCTTATTTATTTTAATTCAGCATAAACATTCGATTGGCATACATGAATAATCAATCAATTCTCTTAAGTGACAGTGCTAAGCACTTAAGTATCTTGACTACAACTCAACTCATTATTATTAATATTTATAGTTTAGTGGATGGCTTAACAATTGTGACAAGAACTTGCCAACCTAAACAAATTTTATTTTGATATTTTAGAAAAAACTTAATGTATATTTAGAGGGATAAAAGGTGTCATGCTCATAATCAAAATTGCATACAATGGACCAAAATGGTAATGGTAGTTGTGTTGATGAGGGAGAAAAGATTGTGAAGGTATCCCAATATGTTGCTTTCCTCCAACCAGTAACAAAATCTTTGTTCCAACATTTCTATGTTTTTTTTTAACAACATTGTTTATGACTTTATAAATTCTAAATTTTGTTTTTGCAATACCATGGTAGGTAATTATAGAGATGGTGGGCATCTTCTTGATGGTGTTCTCTATATGTAATAATTTCGCAATGACTACGATAGCACATATAGAGAACACCATCAAGAAGGTGCCATGGCAATACCATGGCATGCAATTGCAGAAATGGTGGGCACCTTCTTGATGGTGTTCTCTATATGTGTTATCGTAACCATTGCGAAATTATTACATATAGAGAACACTATCAAGAAGATGCCCGCCATCTCTGCAACTACTTGCCATGGTATTGCAAAAACAAAATTTAGAATTTATAAAGGCATAAACAATGCTGTTAAAAAAACATAGAAATGTTGGAACAAAGATTTTGTTACCAGGCGGAGGAAAGCAACATATTGTGATACCTTCACAGTCTTTTCTCCCTTATTAGCACAGCTACCATTACCATTTTAGTCTATTGCATGCAATTTTGATTATGGGCATGACACCATTTATCTCTCTAAATATACATTAATTTTTTTCTAAAATATCAAAACAAAATTTATTTAGATTAACAAATTCTGGTCACAATATTAAACCGTCCACTAAACTATAAATATTAATAATAGTAAGTTGAATTGACTTCAATGCTTAGCATTGCCACTTAAGAGAAGTGAAAAGGTACATCTACTTCAACCCCTCTCCTTAACATTTTTATCCGTTTCTCCTCTTCTCCTCATCTTCCTCCTCTTGTCTTCCTCTTCTACTTCTTCCTTGGCATTCTTTTTCTCCCTGTCCAGCTCCAAAAGGAGGCCGCCTGAAAGTCTCGGGACACCCAGGGAAAACCACGCCCAGCTTACCCTCGCCTGATAAAGAAGAAAACCAGAAAAATGAGACACAGTACATAATAATATATTACTATAAATTGCAGAGCAGGCTATCTTATGGTCGGATTTTGACGTTCAATGTTACATGTCACAATAATATTATTTGACGGTCTAAAAAATTATATGGATGTCATTTGACGTTCAAAATATAATATGTATGTCAAATTTATTTTTATAATAACTATTACAAAATACAAAAAAATTGAGTAAAATTTTACATACACAAGATTGAAAAAATTAATTTAAATGAATTTCTAAAATGAAATTGAAATAAATAGTATAAAATTAAATGCATAATATTTCTAGATATTTAGCAGAATATAAACATCATGTGAAATAAAACATCACTACAAATTTTATTTAAATAAAATGAGTTTATCAAAGAGCTAAAACTTACATTGATCAACCATTGCTTTCACAAAATATTTTGTGACCTTCTTTGTTTTTCCCCTCTCTAAATGTCATACACTTTCTCCCAGTCTATTAAAGAAGGATCAGGTCCATTTAGTGATACTCGCATGAGTGCATCCAATGTTCCATGATTTCTAGCTTTGATCTTCTTATATCTTTAATTAGGTTTTGCTTTGAAAACCCTCGCTCACATGCTGCTGTACTTGCAGGAATCACAAGTGTACTCTGTAATAGTTTTAACATGTTTGGAAAGTTGGTTTGCCAACTTTTAGAAATACAAAAAACCCTCCATGCTTCTCTAACAGAAAATCCCTCACACCTTGAGTGGAGTGTATCAATAAATTGATGCAACTCTTTTTTACAAGCCTCAATGTCAAATGATGGAATGTCCATCCCTTCATTACAAACATTCTGTTGTAGATGTTGGAAAAGTTTGTCAAGCCAACACATTGAATTATTTTCTCTAACCAAAACATCATGTGAATAGTGTGAGGGACTAAACAACTTCACTGCATTGAAAATAGAAAGATCAGGAAACCTTGCATTTAGACAATCTATTAGTCTTTGAACATAATCTTTTGTAAGTTGTATGCAACTTTGTAATGTGCCATCAATACAAGGACTGAATCGTTGCTTTTGTGTATTAAGAGTATCACCATGTGCATTAGGAATAGATGTGTAAAGCAATTCATGCTTGTGAACTACTCCCTCTTTATCAGTGATTTGTAGATAACCAAACTGAGATGACTCCAAAATTTTTGATAAGTAGCAAGCACCATTTGAAAATGAATTTTTATTTAGAAACATTCTCCTTAGAGTATTAATAGTGGCATCAATAGTAGCTCCAAGAAAAGTGACATCAACGTGCTCTACTTGAAATTCTTCGTTTAACTTGTTAAGTTCACACATAACATCAACAAGCATGTGCAAACAATACTGAACAGAAAATATTCTTGCCTTGTCATACCATGATTATTTCTTCTCACTTTTCCACAAAGTCAATATAGCAGGCATCAATGCCACTAGCCTTTCAATGACTTGTCCCCTAGATAACCATCTGACTCCATGAATCTGAAGGCACTAGAGAGTTTCTAGTTTCATAAGTTCTTGCAATGCAATCAGCTCATTAGTTCTTTTTGTTGAATTTTGAACCCATGAATACACTTTATTTGCCACTTTCTCAACAAACACTAACTCTGGTATCATTTTATAAGCATCTGATGCAGCTAATGCCTCACGATGAGCAACACAATGAACAACTATTAAATTTGGCACATCTTTTTTTAACAAGGTCACAAATCCATTTTCATTTCCCACCATAGAAGAAGCACCATCCGTAGAAACAACTATCAATTTTTTGTTCAAAATATTCCGTTCATTTCTTAAAGCTTGTAGTGCATTAATTGTTCTTCTTTTTCCATCACCAACACTAATAAGTTTCATGAATTGAGAGACTAGCAACCCCAATCCTTGTGAATCCAAAAATGTTGCATAAACAACAAGATGTTTATCTAGGCTACGATCAGTGCGTTCATCTAACATGAAATAGATATAAGGACTCTCATTCATCTTCAAGATCTGTATCTCTTCAAGATATTTAGATATAGAAAAAATAAATTGATTGGCTGCCTTTCGGTTTGTATATGATGCATAGTCTTTATTCTTGGGCATACATGATGTATCTAATGACATGACAAGTGAACAAAGAGAGTCATATGTAGACAAAGATAAATCCTGTTTTGCAACCCAATATGCCAACTTCATGGTTGTGATAATTCTATGCTTATTAGAATCATCAATCTGTGTTATATGTTTTGGAATAGATATCACCTTTTTCTGCTTATCACATACCCATTTTGCCTGTGATAGTTTGTGAACATTTGATTTTTCATGGGTTACAATTGCATCTTTTTGCATGCTGGTACAACCATCTCCTATTCCCCATGGACCTGGTGCTCCATATGTTTCACACCATTCACACTTCATAGAAGTTTTATCCTCATGGATAGTTTTTTTTTAACAATGTATACTTATTTTCCCACTCTACTCTATAAACTCTCTTCAATTTATGTTTTACCTCTTTGCCAACAGTATTGATTGTTTCAATCTCACCTCCCATAATTTATATATCTTCATTAAGATCTTCATTAAAATCCTCATTCAAATCAATATTAGGTCGAAATTCAGAAATACCTTCATGTTGAAGATCTTTGGATGGAATTGACCATTTAAACATTTGGTTGATTGTCCTTTGTTTCTTCTTTGTTTCTGACATTTTACAAAACATGTAAAATCAATTTAAATGTTAATTTCTTTATTATAATGCATGACAAATTATTGTATCTAAAAATGAAAATCATTCTAATGTAAATCATGATAAAAATAGTATATGAACAAAAAAGCTGAGAAGTTCATGGAACTTCCGGAGTCTGGAACAAGCTCAATATTTAATTTCAAAAATCTATTTTCCAAAATAAATAAAAAGCCGCAATAGAATATT
Organism: Taxus chinensis; assembly: GCA_019776745.2. NCBI lineage: Eukaryota > Viridiplantae > Streptophyta > Pinopsida > Cupressales > Taxaceae > Taxus > Taxus chinensis. The sequence continues at coordinate 215,342,430 of CM034157.1, forward strand.
TGAATTTTGATACACTTTACCTCGTTTCTCAAATTAGACTACAAGAAATCACAGTAATATGTCTAAATTTTCCCGATTTACACGCTGGCAATGGAAGCCTGATGTTAAGTAGAAAATAACCGTTCTGCCCTATCATCTAGTTGTGATGTGCTGGTATAACCTGGCTGCCCTATACATGCACATAACAACTCTATTAGCGGCTGTTGATTCTCTGCCCTATATGTAGTACCAACTCCAAATGATCAATGTTCCCATTTATTTTAATATGCCCTCCATATTATGACAGGTCCGGATGTATTTACGAGCTCTTTCTCACACTTCAGAAGGCCCTCGCCTAATTGGTCATCAATCTTCCAATTCCAGCGAATTTGCAAAACAACGAAAAAACTTAAATCGTTTGCCTATGGAATCATCATTAAATGGATAGATGCTTAAGTATTTGCTTTTTGGTGGAACTGGTAAGTTTATAGCCATTTTAATTCTGCCTGGAAAAAATGCAAACCGAATTAATAAGATATTTGTTTTGTTTCTAATTAGTTTACAGTTTCTATTTCATACTCGTTAAAAAGATAGCAAGTAGCAATAAGACTTGTAAGATTTTTTATTTTTTCTCCATATATTTCTAAATTTCTGATTTTTATTTATATTAGATTTTTTTGATGAATTTCAAAATATATATAATATAATATTCCATTTATATAATATTTCTATATATATATATATATATATATATTTGTTGACGGTTAAATTTGTAATATATATGTTATTTTGACATTTAAATTATAATTTTACCTGTCAAGCTATGACGGTCATATTTTAAAAGTGCCTGTATTTTGACATCTAAAATGACTAAAAACGTCTAAACACCTTGCAAAATCCAAGCAGAACAACACCGATGAGAACAGTAGCATCCAACCTAAGTGCATCGACGCGCACCCCAAATTATATGATCTTTTTTTGGTTTAAAAATAATAAAAATAAACCATGAAGAATTTTTTCATTCTTTTAAAATTAAGAATAAAGACCTAATTGGTGAACCTTGGTTCTATGGAAAGACCATTTTGCATGTCTCTAGATGGAGACTTGGTATGGTTGAGTTGGATTTGGTTCCTAATGCCCTGGCTGAATGGGTAAAGTTTCCTACTTTACCAAAAGAATTTTGGGATAAAGAAGTGCTCTTAGGAATTTATGAAGCCATGTGTCATATCTTGGTTATGGATTCTACCACCAAGGCAAGATCTAGTCTTGTCTGTGCTAGAATGTGTGTAAATGTGGATGTGAGGAAGCATCTCATAGCTTTTATATGAATTATTTCACAATATGAAGAATGAGATCAGAAATTCATCTTTGAAGCTTCCCCTATTTTTAGTGTGGTGTGTATATTTAAGGGACATAGAGAAGGTGCTTGCAAATTCAGGTAGGTGTGGACCAAGAAGGAAAATAATTGTTCTTCAGGCATGTGCATCTTCTTTTAGTGGATGCCCAGATCATGATGGCATGTAGTTGGAGGGAAAGAAGACTAATAAGAACTCAATGGAGAAAGTCAGATCGGTTATTAACTCTCCTATTTAGGTGGATGACCATGATTGGACACATGTTGCGGTCGGTTTAGAGGACCTAGATCATTGTCCAGTTGTGCTATATAAAAAGGATGAAGTGCCGCATGTTGTCTAGGAGTTGCTCGTGGAGGACATGGATTTGATTAAAGGATCGATACTTGGGGGTTCAACCCCACGCCTTGAGCTAAGTGGTCAAGCAATTGATCTAATTGGAATGTGTAGAGATGAGTGCTTGGGGAATGTTCGGGGAGGGATTTTAGAGTTGATGTTAAAGTTGGTCTGCGTGCTGATGGAGACAAATAAAATCAGCCCTATTTTAGGGCTGAGCACATGCATAGTTACCCTATGTGGCTCTATCCCAATTTCATCTTCCAATAGTAAATTTAATAACTGCACTCCAGATCATTTTTCTATTATGGATATTGGCCACATTTAAAACCCTCCCTTGACTCCTACGTAGGTAATGGTTAATCCTTTTGAGGTGGAGGCTCAAAATGTTTTTGATTTGGCTTCAGACGATTGGAGTGACTTTGAGGACATCTCATTTACCGAGGAGGACTAGGATGGATGAAGCTTGATTGTTATAGAGGATGTTGATGAAGGATCTATTGATAGCTCGACCCCTGGTAATATTGAAATCATGTTAAATTTTGAATAAAAAGGGTGTTTGACAACAAAAACTAGGTAAAAGGATGAAAAGATTGAGGGGAAAGATCTATGTGACCACAATAGACTCAATTTTATTGATTACTAGGAAGGTCCTCATTATCATGAGTATTTTTTTTAAAATTTCAGTTTTAGGAATCATAATGAACTTATCGAGCATGAATTATAAGAAGAGGGGTGGAACAAAGTATTAAGTAAATACAAAAGGTTTTATCTTTCTCTGGGTTGATTTCCCTTTCTATTTAGTCTGATGATTGAGTTAAGTCCGTTTGAATCTTTGTTATATATTTTTCAGTTCTCTGTGAGATTCATTGTAATATCTTTCTTGTAATGGCCCTTGGAGCCTTTTCCAACCATTATCTAATGCCCACAAATCTGACACACAAATACAATAGTAAAAATACAAAAAAAAAATTAACTTACATTGCTTGATATATGACAACACAAGGGATTTACTTAGGACAATGCATAACACATGATACACTTGCACAAACATTAGCCCACATAGACAACATGAAAATACATGATGCACATCAAGGCCAATTTTCCCCAAATGGCAAGCAAAATAATGATTCAACTACAATATAAACTCCCGTATGGGCACCATCCATGACACAAAACTTTTCTGTTTTACATATTTACAGTCATATTTCTTTATTGACCTTAATTATTTGAAAAAAACTCATCATGCAATCCTTCATTCTTCTTTAAACTATACTACATCATCATTATCTTGATTAACATTTTACTTGTAATGATTCCATCTATTTTTTTCCTTTCTCTTATTGCAATAGAAAGATGTAGCCTGATTGTTGATATATGTACACACATGAGGCTACTAATGTTTGTTCTAAGGATTTATTTTCTAAGTTACATGTTTGTTTGGATTTGAAACTTATCTCACTTGCAACAAGGGAGGTTCACATGAAACAAGGAAGTTTATTAGTTAAAGAGTAAATAGAGTACGTGTTCTTTTCATATTAGCATTTAATTACTAAGGTTACTCTATTTTGTTTTAAGTTATTACAACTAATTGTATATTCTAACTAGTTCAGTTACATTACTAATTCATCAAGATCCTAAGGAGTATGATTTCACACTCAACCAAGTTTATATTCATGAGAAATTAAGTATTAGATGTGTGTTACAAGGAGACATTCAAATTGTAATTCTACACACCCTACTAAGGTCACAACTCGAGTAAATGAAGACCCTCACCTTCCGAACAATCATCATGCAATTCAAGGTAAATTCGATACTTCTTGCCAAGATGATAGTCTTATTTGAGAAGGGTTAGAGGGGTTCACACTAAATATTATCATGTGTAGGTAATTAAAACATAGGATAAACTTGAATCATTTACAATCATCT
>CM034157.1:215351025-215574181 GCA_019776745.2 Taxus chinensis
CCTAATTTTATTACTCGATTAATCTTTTCCTTGATACATTTCATTAGTTTCAACGTTCATACGATTTCATTCACTTCCAAGCACACCAAGATCCCTACTTCAAAGTCTTAGTGAGAGTGCAATCATCTCAAGCACGTTGAAATTGGTTCAAGTTTCCAACTCATTGCATACATATAGATCTTACATGTTATGTGGAAAACTACATTAGGTTTGAGGCCTCTTCAGATGTAGACACCAAATTTGTGTCTTACGACCCCTTGTGACCCGCATCTCATTTCGCAAACCTAACCTCATCACCTAAACCTTACACAATTATTTATTAATTACCTTGTAATTGATAAATCCACATCACCTTACCCACCACCCTCACTTTGCCACCTCATCATGACCTAGTCCTAACCCTAAACTAACCTAATTAAGACCTATAACTTGGTCCACACCTACACCCATAACTAATGACCCCTTTCCCTCGCACCCAAAACCGACCTTCTAGTCACTTGACCAAGCCCGCAACTAATCTCTCGGGAGAAAAGCAGGGAAAGTGGGTGATTTTACTAAAAATAGCCTGCTTTTTTCCTAACCGATACCGGTTCCTACTCGACCGCCGTCGGTTACGTAACCGCCATCGGTTCCCTGTAAATGGGCTCCCCAAACCAAAAACAACGAATCAAGGATTTTTAGGAGCAACAGAGATCAGCAGGAGCGATCAAGAGAATCTGGATCTTTACTTGGCCGAGCAGAGACGAGTGAAGAAACCAGAAGAGTTTGCAGCAAAGGAGATCAAACCCAAAATTGCAACAGAATAGCCAGAAACCTGTGATACTCAGCTGATCATCGAGAGGGAGATCTCTCATCTTTTGTGTGTCAAGCCATCTTACTTGAGTTCTACCTTTTTCATCAGAGTTCTTGGACCTGCATCTTCATCAGTAACCAGTAAGTTACATCTTGCATGTCCTCTTTAATAACATTTCTTAGACTTTTTGAATCACAGTCCCCATAAATCCATTCCTAGATCCACTACCCAACGTGTCATTGCATCTCATTATCATTCATTTACCTCTCACCATCTCATTACCTAATATCACTCATATATCAGCCTTACCAACAACACCGTTACCCTACAACACAACCACCCCATAAAACAACCAACCTACAGGTCCTAGACAATACCAATATCGGTTATCAGCTAACCGGTATCGGTTATTGTGACTCAAAACCAGAAATCAGCCTTTCCCCTACCCAGTCTCAATGAAGCAATTTAATTGATATTTTACAGTCTTTTGGTGTTAATTCATATTAGCAGGGGAACTGACCACCTTCGAAAGGAAGTTTTATATTTCCTGGGCCCAAGGCAGTTCCCTCATTTATTGTCTAATCAAAATCTTGTGGTCTTGTGTTCTTATTTGCAGGTAGTCCTTCCAAGACAAAAAGGAGTTCTTCGCAGTCAACCTGATCTTTCTCTACGGTACGCGCACACCATCTCGACATTCAACAGGTATTCCTCCTAGCCCTAACCTTATCTGTTTCTAAAAGGAATGAAAGGATAGAAGTAACTCTATTCCTAGAAGCCAAAACATTCCGAGTGAAACATTTTGGCACGCCCGGTGGGACCCATTTCGGGTTTCTGTTTCTCTTGCTTATTTTCATTTTAGGAAGCATACTTGCTATTTTATTCTTATAAAGATATTCACAAGGCTTGTTAATTATATTTGGTAAAAGAATTTGTCTTTCTTTCCTCAGTCTTCGCATTAGTGAAAGTCATTTCTTTTGCTTCATCGAATATCATTTTCGATTTGGGTTTAAAAACACGTGCATTACATTCCTGTTTGCTGTTTTTCAATTCTAGTGAACATAGATTAAGTAACAGGTCGTACACATTTGGGTGATATCCACGGTATTGACAAGAAATATAATCTTACATTCACTGCACAACACATACCGAATCACTTCACAATTAACTCAACAGCTCAAAACATCCCCATTTTTCTGTGGTATTCCTCCACCCGATTGAGGTAACCTTATAAGCCAAAACAAACTTGGCATTTCTCCTAAGTCTTTTGTTTAGGATTCTGACACCATTCTGCGTCTAAAGGCATAAGCCCACGATAATTAAAATTAACCCTAGGGTTAGTCTCTGGATTTACGTGTGCATCTTGCTTGTTTTTAGTTCTGTTTTCTTTCTCATACTCTGTCTTCTGTGATCAATAATTGGACAAGTATACTTAAATGTTGTTAAAAAATCAAATCAGCAGCCTTTTCTATTTTTTTAGCCCAGACTTCTTACACTGACATTGGTTTCTTGACCGACTTTAGCTATAGTATAAACTGACATCGGTTACTAGACTGATATCGGTTACTATCTTTTCCAAATCCTAACACACCAGCAACCTACCAATTTTACCAGTCTGAGTTTGTTTCTGTTCCTAACAGATTGAAACCCTACTGTGAACTGCCTGTCCATGGTTGTTATCACTCGAAAGCAAGCTGCTGCCATGGTTTCACATGCTTGCTCTGTTTCTTTTCCTGAATCACCTCGTTCACATTCTGTGGGGAATCCTACGGATACCAGCGAGGTTCCTAAAATTTCCTGTGGGAGATAAGGACTTTGCCAAGTTTCTGGATGCTAATCCTAGCGTTGTACAATACTATTTGTCTCATGCCCCTGACCGTACGCCCGATGGTTAGCTCTTTGTTGGCATGCCTATTAGTATAGCTGCTCATTTAGCTCCCACTCTTCCTGATGACACCGTCTTGCTTCCCGCATCTTTAGCCCCATATCCCAATCCGATGGCTTCAGAGGTTCATACGACACAGATTAGCTTTCCTTTGGTTAATCTTGGACCCCACATATCATTACCACCGACTGCCCCTACCTCATCTCTCTTGCAGACTGCTCCGTTCATGACTTGCTCTCTGCCACCTATCCACACTAGCTTTCCTTCTCAAGCTCCGTCCTACCTTTTCATTCCCATACACGTATCCAGTGACCCCAACATCCTATATGGGACATCCCTATTCGGTCGCCTCAACATATTCATCCTCCATACCTTATCAACACTTAACCCCACCATTGTCTAGCAGAGGCCCTTGGCCCAATTTGCCTCCGTTTATCACAACCGCACCATCAATCTCATCCAACCACAGATTTCATCAAACAAATGATGGACAAAATGCAAAATCTGGAGGCTTCTGTTTCGGGAAGTCGTAGCGCCTTGACATACGAGCAAGTTTGTTGGGAGCCTATTCACCCTTCTGTCCCCCTTCATTCATATCCTCCTCAATGGGAGTTGCCGAAATTTACCCGTTTTAACAGTAAGGAGGACCCTCAACAACACTTGCGATCATTTAGACATGCTTGTTATTTGATTTCTCATGATGATGCCTTGTTACTCCACACCTTTCCCATGTCCTTATCAGGACCCGCCTTGGAGTGGTACAGTGCTTTAACCTAGCACTCAATCTTCTCTTTTAACCAACTAGCCCAATCTTTCTTGGATCATTTCTCCATTAACATTGCCAAGAAAGTATCTATCACCGACCTTTATGCCATCCGACAATTCGAAGACGAATCTATCACAGATTTCGTTGGACGATGGCGTGGCCTTATCAACCAACTTACATATGCCTTGCCTCAGGTTGAACTTATCAAAATTTTTTTACGCGGGCATGTGCTAAGCACATTTCTCCTACTCTTCAAATTCAAACTTTCCACACATTTGATGAGGCCTTTACCATGGCTCGGAAACTAGAAATTCGAGCCTTAGAAGAAGAGAAATTGCGGTTGCGCAACAAAAACCCCAATTTCCGAACTCCAGATTCTACCAATAAACCAAACACCACCACTCCTCACACGTCCACTTCTTCTAAATCAAAAGGAGCTGTCCACGCGGTGATGGTCAAATCTCAAACACCGTCTAATACCCCACCAAAAACCACCTATAAGTACAAAGCAGAGCCCATCAATTACACTCCCTTGGGAGAAACTTATGGTGTCATCTTGGAAAAATTGCTCAAAGCCGGAGCTATCACCTTGCCTCCTGTTAAACCTCACTCCGGGTTTGACTCCACCCGCGCTATACCTTCCTGGTACAAAGAAAATGACTTCTGTAACTTTCACCGCGTAAAAGGACATAGTCATGAAAACTGCAAGATGTTGAAAAACATAGTGCAGGAAATGGTTGACGCAGGTGATATAACCCTCGATAATCCTAATGCCCCTGCCAACCGAAATCTGAAAATATTCAACAAACCATTCCCAAATCACTCTTCTAACAGTAACGTAAACCAGGATATCTTAGCCGAGGAAAGTGTTCATGAGATCCATGCAGTCTTCGACTCCCAGCCAAAAGCCTCTATCGAGAAAATTTTGAATCAAGCCTCTTCACTAATGCAGGGGCCCGAACCTCCTTCACCACCATCAAACCAAGGTGAAATCATTCCTTTACCCATAAAGGAGTTAACTACCCAGACTTTTCTTCTCATCGATGAGTCTTCTTATACCACATCCCTACAAGACTGCGAACGGATGTTATCTAGCTTATCTATTTCCCAAACGTCTCCTCCTACCGCTCTTGCTGCACAAGAGGAAGGCTCGCCACTCCTTTTGTCATCCTTAGATGAGCAATCTCTCGCACCGACATCACCGAATTCTTTAACCATAACAGACCCTCTCAAACATGCCCTCCTGCCTATTAGTTCTTCATCGCCTAAATCTTTTCAACGACCAGTCGATCTCTTAACATCTATTGATATAGTGCCTCATCTACCCCCTGTATCACACCCACAGTGGACTGGAATCACAACCCCGTCTTTCTTCCGTACCAAATTTACAATTCACGCCTGAAGATTGTCATTCTCCAGAAGATAGACGAGTCCTATGGGAACGTTTGAGTACCCCCTATTCTACTCAAATGCAGGTGACCGATCCAGACACCTCTACCATATACCCTAAGTGTTTACAGAAACTCAAAATCCCTATGTCCTCATCTCCATCCCCCGCATCTATACCAAGTATCTCATCCACCTCTATTAACCTAACCAAATCTTCCCCTACACTTGGGACCTCACCAATACCCAGCCTAACACACCCGCCTAAGCGACTAGATTTATCCAAAAATAAAGCCGCCCCGCCACTTAGGAGACAAACTCCATCCGTGCCTCTATCACAATCAAAACCATCATCGTCACACCTACCTTCCATATTGGGACCTCATCCCTCCACCTTGCATCAATATATCATACCTCCTGTGTTTTCTTCAAAACGACCTACGCCTCCTACACCCATACAGAGATCAAAGGATATATCAACGTTGTCACCCCACGTATCCGGTCCACCCATCAACCCTAAACGAACTCCATCATCAAAGGATTTATTTTCTGTCACTCCCCTTTCGCCGTGGTTGTTCCCCGCTACCACGTCATCTGTAGCCTCATCATCTAACCAGCTGAACGTAGCTCCTGTGCCAAAGAAACCACGTTTAGTGAAAACCACGTGTCAACACCCCTTGGCTAAACCACCGCCCGTACGAACCAACCACGCCCAAACATTACCAAAACCCGCACAACCAATACCCTCATCCTCCTCCGATTTTGACCCACTCAAAGGATCTTACGCCAAAATCCTTGCTATGTTGGTAGAGAATGCGACCATTTCCCTACCCCCACTTAGACCTTATGACCCGTCTAAACCTCGACCTATAGGTTATGATGAGTCTAAAATCTGCGCCTATCACCGCACACCAGGACATGATGTGGAGGGATGCAAAGCTTTAAAAACCATCCTTCGTCAGTCACCTCTCCCAGATAGAAAGGTTAAGAAAGACAACTTACGAAGGGAGAGACCTTTAGCTTCAATTCCCTCTCCTATACCATCTGTCCCCGCCTCACCAAGATCTATCATTATTACAACCCCACCTCTTGAAGACCATGATTTATCCCAACCATCTTCCTCATCTCAGGTCTACGAGATTAATATGATTAGTGTTGCTACTCGAGCGCAGAAAAACAACGAGAAAGTGAAAGATAGCACACCTGCGTCCTCTCTTTCTCCGTCCACCATCCCGATTGCACCACCACCCAAAGTGGTTATTCGTGGACCCGCTTACCCCGTCTCCAATGGAGTTGCCCATCGAGCCATGATCAAACAGCTTCACCAATCACCCGTAAAAATGACACTATATGATCTCATTCAGACTTCTGAATCTCATCGACAAGCTCTCGTTGAAATTCTTCAAGGGATCAGAGGTTTTACCTAATGAAACATTGCCTGTTACCTCTATTCTAACACCCAATCACGTTGTTTCACTCACTAAACAATCTATCTCCCCAACCACTTCTGTCTCTGTACAGCAAGCCGCTGCTGTCAGTTTCTCCGAAGAAGAAATTGTTGACTTTGGTACAGAAGATCCTGACCCTGCTCTTTTCATCTCAGCTTACGTCCGAGACATTCGGGTATGTCGTGTTATGATTGACGGGGGCGCTAGCCTAAACATCATCTCTTCAAAAGCCTTCCAACAAATGAATATCCCTTCTAGCTACATGTGTGCCAATCCCATCATGTTGCGGTCATTCAATGACGCTATTACCTCTACCTTAGGCACCGTGATCCTTAACATTCGTGTAGGACCACGTACTTTACCCGAACTCTTCTATGTCCTTGAGGGAGAGTTCCAATACAATATATTGCTAGGTCGCCCTTGGATCCGGGCTATGGGATGCGTTCCCTCAACCTTACATAGATGCATAAAATTTGAATACGAGGGGAAGTCCTACACCGTAAAAGCTGATCCTCCCCCCTTTAAAACCTGCAATATGATATACCCGCCCTAATGATGTGCTTGTACCAATCAAGACACCCATTCATTCAACCCAACCATCCTCTTCAAATGTGCCTCAACCATCCACCTCAACCGCACCTACACCTTCAAATGAAACCACTGTCGCAAAAACCACTTCCCTTCCTGCAGCTAATATCCCAACCACAGACCCCTTAGTAGATGTTTTTCAACGCCTTACGCTGGGGGAGTATCGCCTATATAACGTTAGTTCTTTCCATACCCCACAGGAGTACGGACAGGTACATGCACATCCTACCTATGACCGTCGTGTGGGGGAAGTAATCTCTTACGGACCACCCCATTGCCGCACCAACCTAACGTATGGGGGTGTTGACGCATCCTCCATTACCCCTGAACCCCCTCTTGGTGTGGTTCCCTTCCAATCCGATTTTCAATACTTGACAAATCGTCGTTTTCGCCCTCACCTTCTTGACTCGCTGTGCTTGGAAAGGCTTTGGTTTTGGTCTTTATGAACAAGGCCGACATACACTCATTCCCGTGACTACACGCAAACACAATGATCGCAGTGGTCTCGGATTTTCCTGAAACACCTACACAAGGAACCTCATGTCAGTTGTCTTCTAGAAGACAGACGACGTCACCCCTACCGAACCATCATCACCCATTTTGCCTTCGTCACCCACAGAGTCGATAGATCCTGAATCTATCCCTCCTAACTTTTTTTTTTTTTTCATAAATGCTATCTTCCTAGGTCCTCTCACTTATCAACGCGATAATGAGGACCCCTCTTCTATTCCCCTTCTGTATCCAGACATGATTGAAGAGGACTCACCTTCAATTAACGTTGTTGAGTGTCAGGATGATGACTCCATCCTCACTTACCTTGGCGCGGATGACTCTTATATTCAACGCGCCTTACCATCTGAAACTCAAACCATGCTGAATGAATCTACTATAGAAATCAACATCCACACGGAGGAGGATCCTCACATTGTGAAGATCGGACAATCCCTTAACGCATCAGAACAAGTCACCTTTACTACCTTTCTCCGTGCTCGCAACCAAGCTTTCGCTTGGTCCTACGCTGACATGCCAGGAATTGATCCTGACATTGCCGTCCATAACATTACACTGAAACCCGATTCCAAGCCAATTAAACAGAAATTGAGAAAAATGCATCCACGCATTGCCCTCTTGGTCAAAGAGGAGCTTCAACGACTTCTTTCTGTTTCCTTCATTCTGCCTATTGACTATCCTCAATGGATTTCTAACATCGTACCTGTCACTAAAGCGACGGGGGGACTTCGGATATGCACGGATTTCCAGGATCTTAACCTCGCTTGCCCTAAGGATGACTTCCCCCTACCTAGTATTGACCAACTTGTTGATCTCACTGCAGGCCATGAGATGCTCTCTCTCATGGATGGCTTTTCAGGATATAACCAAATTTTGGTTGCCCCTGCCGATCAACATAAAACTGCCTTCATAACTCCTTGGGGAACCTTCTGTTATCGTGTAATGCCATTTGGCCTTAAGAATGCTGGTGCAACCTATCAGCGGGCTATGACCTACATTTTTCATGACATTATGCACACTATCCTTGAAGATTACGTCGACGATCTTCTTGGCAAATCTAAACATCGCAGTGAACATCTCGATGTTTTAACCATTATTTTTGATCGCCTGTTACAATATTCTGTCCATCTTCAACCAAAGAAATGTGTCTTTGGTGTCCTTTCGGGAAAACTTCTTGGCTTTATTGTCTCTTTGCGTGGCATTGAGGTCGACCCATCTAAAGTCAAAGCTATCCTAGAAATGCCCCCACCTACCAATCTCAAACAATTGCGTAGTTTACAAGGTAAGCTCCAATCTATCCGACGTTTCATCTCCCAACTCTCGGATCGATGTCAACCTTTCCATCACCTTCTTAAAAAAGACATTGATTTTCAATGGAGTGAAGAGTGCCACCAAGCCTTTGAAGCTCTCAAAACTTATCTCTTGCAGCCACCCGTGCTTATCCCACCTCAGGACGACCGCCCTTTCTACCTTTACCTTTCCGCCACTGACCACGCTGTAGGGGCCATGCTTGCACATCGTGACTCTGAGAATCGAGAACAAGCCGTTTATTATATAAGTCGTACTTTGGTGGACTATGAGACTAGGTATACACATGTAGAAAAGTTGTGCCTAGCCCTATCATTCGTGGCTACCAAACTCCGACACTACCTTCTGAATCACAAAACTTTCGTCATCACCAACACGGACCCCATCCATTACATGTATGCCAAACCTCATCTAAACCAACGCATCGCCCGATGGCTCATGCTCCTCGCCGACCTCGACCTTGAGTTTGTCCACCAGAAATCAATCAAAGGACAAACCATCGCAGACCAACTTGCGGAAGCCCCTTTACCTGGGGAACAATTTACCAATTTTACATTCCCCGACGAACTCATCGCCACTCTTTCACTCAGGGAGGAGTCGTATCCAATGACCCTCTTCTTCGATGGATCCAAATGCCAGCGCGGCGGAGGAGCCAGCGTTGTTCTCATTCCTCTCGACGCTGAGCCTATGCCTCTTTCATTCCGACTCGATTTCCCTTGCACTAATAATACAGCGGAATACGAGGCCCTTGTTCTGGGTCTCCAAGTTGCGTTACACTTAGGTATCAAATCTATCAATATTTTTGGCGACTCTCAATTGGTAGTCAATCAAGTTATGGGCATCTACCAATGCAAAAATGAGGAACTTCAAAAGTACAAACACTACGTGGATTCACTTCTAGCCTTATTTACTCACTATTCTATCCAAACCATTCCCCGCTCCACTAACAAATTTGCGGATACTATGGCTTGCTTAGCCTCGCAAATTCCAGCTTCATCAACTGACTCTGACATTTTCGTCTTGGTCCAACAACTCTTTGCCCCATCTTATTCAGCCCCGGTTGTTTGTACGATAAATACTGTGTCTGCTAATTCGCAGGATACCTGGTATCACCAATTTCACGACTACCTTACAACCTCTGTTCTCCCATCTGACCTTACTAGTACCGGCAAACGCGCGTTTCTTAAACACGTTTCTCATTATGTTGTTATGGGGGGACTCCTTTATAAACGTGGCTTTGATGGCATCCTCCTTCGATGTCTCACCGGTGCGGAGGTCACCCATACCATCCAACAAGTCCATGACGGTATTTGTGGTGGACATTTTAGTGGCCTTGCCGTGGCCAAACGAATCCTTCGCCTAGGTTATTATTGGCCTACTCTCAATAACGATTGCTACGAATATGTTAAGCGTTGTGTTATGTGTCAACAACATGCCAACCTTCAACATACTCCTAGCCACCCGCTACAGGTCGCCCGAGATCTTTGGCCTTTCTCACAATGGGGTTTAGACCTTATTGGTGAGATTCATCCGTCCTCTTCGCAACGTCACCGATGGATTATCACAGCAACCGAATATTACACAAAATGGGTGGAGGCTATTCCACTCATTTCAACTAAAAAAGAAAAAATTGTAGAGTTCATTAACCACCACATTATCTGTCGTTTTGGTGTTCCTCATCGCCTGATAACAGATAATGGAAAATCTTTCAAAAATAAGTTGTTGCAAGACCTTTGTGACAACTTTGGTATCAAACTCAGCTTCTCATCACCCTACTATCCACAAGCAAATGGACAAGCTGAATCCTCTAATAAAACCCTAACCAAAATCCTCATGAAAGTTGTCAATGAGTCCGGAAGAAATTGGCACGATCACATCCCCTTTGCCCTTTGGGCTTATCGTACTAGCATTCGTACCTCCACTAATGCCACACCTTTTTCTTTGGTATATGGTACCGAGGCTGTCTTGCCTCTCGAAATACAAATACCCTCCCTCAGAATATCTCTTCAGGATATTCTCACCAATGATGATTTCCGCCAAGAGCGGTTAGCCCAATTGGAGCTTCTTGACGAACGTCGTCTTACAGCTCTTGATCACCTTCAAATCTATCAAAAACGTATCAAGCGTGCTTATGATAAGTGACTTCATGAGCGTACCTTTAAGGTTGGTGATCTTGTCCTCAAAGAGAATCAACATGTAACCAAACTAGAAAAGAGCAAACGTGGAAAATTTGCTCCTAATTGGATTGGGCCTTATATAATCACTCACACTTATGGATCAGGCACTTATCGTTTAGCTTCGCTTAATGGTAAAGCTGAGCCTGAACCCCTTAATGCCTTGCATCTTCGACCATTCTACTGTTGAATTTAGTGTTATATCACTTCTTATCTACCTACTGCTCGTCCCTTGAGCTCATTTACCACTACATACACTTTGTTTCCTACATCTCAAATAAAAATCAAGCTCACTTCTCACCTCCCCTCAGCAATGCCTTCCCCTTTTTAGTCTAGTCCATGACTTCAAAGTATTAAAATAAGCCATATTCTTATGGGATTTTCTTGAGTCAAACTTCCTACCAAACTAGATGCTTCACGCCAAAAGAACATCTAGCTATCTAAATTATATATAGACTGCTCCCTCGAAGGACAGCTATATGCCAAACTATTGCTGCTATTATATATAGACTGCTCCCCCGAAGGACAGCTATGCACTAAAATCATATCTGCTACTATAAATAGACTGCTCCCTCGAAGGACAGCTATACACAGTCAGCCTTTATCAGAAGCTTCTCGCATTGATCAGCTTTGTGAAGACCTCAAGAATAGTACAATCAATATCCCTTGTAGACTTCCCGCATCGATCAGTCTATATTCAGTAAAATAAAAGCCTCATTCAAAAGAACTTTTGAGTCATGGACTTGTCTATTTAGGGTAGGTTCTCTTTCGTCAGAACACTCACTTTGTAACAAGTTCTCTGTACCTCCGCTATATCATCCACCTCACCTCACCATTTGTTTCAACTCAAGGGACGTGACGTACACCCGATATATTGTGATCATACAACTCTTTTCACCTATTGACTTCTCGTCTATGCACGGTACCTAGGGCTTCAAGCTCGTTCTACGTTGTGTGGTTTGTTTAGCTCTTTTCACCTACGGAGCACTCTTTCCTCTTTGCCTCGCATCTAGGATTGTGTGTTGATCTTAATCAGGACATGGTTCCCTACCACTTGGGTAGGCTAACTTTCGCTTCCCTTATACCTTTTACAACATCACCAATTCGTTACCAACACCATCAACCTTACCTTACCAATATTAATATCAATATTTTTACCAACCAACCAATTGCCTAACCATACCAAATTGCCTAAATTCACCTCTCCCTGGTCCTAAGGGAGAACTACATCGGTCTGAGGCCCCTCCTTGCTTTGTGCAATGGGCTATGTAGGCAGCACTTCGGAGACATGGGGTCTCCCAAGGTTAGCTCGACCATCCCCTACCATAACCTATCATGTGTGGTAAATATAAATATTTTTGTGTATTTCTATTTAATCACATTCCTCTTTATCCTTTTTCAAAACACCAAAAATCACAACGCAAACATTCTTATTATTATCATAACTCAAATCAACATACATATTCAGTCTTATTTAGATGTTAAACAAATACATCTTCTCTATCATCGACACGCAGGTCGGCATCCTTATTTATTCTTATACCTCTATAACATTTACTTAGACCCTCACGATCTCATCCCGACCCAGGAGATGATCATGATCGTCGACGCCTCTCAAAATAAGAACCGGGCCTCTCCGTCCTCAAAGGTACCGTGGCTATTGGTACCGCCCACTGATCTACCAATCTCTCCTGTAACATATGAATACGCCCTCTCGCATGGAGGAATCCAGCCTCTAGTCTCTTTGCTCGTGACTCCGCAACCGCTAACAATCCTCTTGTCTCATTCCTGTGTTCCGCCCGAACTTCTTTTTGCATTACACCCATGAACTAAACTCTGCAGACGATCTCTCTCCAAGCCATCAACTGTAATCACAGCTATGTCAGGGCGATCACGTACACATCGCATATCTGCTACCCACCATAACCTATAGGCCTTTCATCATATCCTGCATCCATTATCCCTGCAATTAAACCTATCATACCTCTGGCCCGACTGGAGGTGTTGGCCGGGGACCTTGAGACATGTTGCACTCGGCGTCGATCCTCATATATGGTCTATAACCCAGGGGTATATCCTGCACAAAATCTGAATTGTCAGGCCGCACACGATCTAAACCTCGAATCCTCTCATACCTCACCTCATATCTGTGCCCGCGATCCAGGCCTCAATCAACTCTACACCCCTCAACTCCTCACCAGTATTATAATGTTCTCTGTTACCATATAGTAGGCCCGTAAGGCCTCCAACATATATCCACAATCGTCACCCTCTCCCATACCTGCCTGTAATACTCAATGTCACCTGTCCCTGGCCTGGCCTCCCGCCTCTCACCTGGATGGACCCACCAGCACTGCCTGATCTAACCATGTGGCTGCCTACCTCCCTGAGACCTCTGGCTCCGAGAGGTCTCTGCTCTATGTGCCGCATAGGGCTGATAATTAGCCCCGGTACCATCAAGAATATCCTAATAGTATCGGGCCTCCGCTCTAGTCTCCATGTAGCGCTCTCGAGCCACCGTAGGTACTGGGGCTGGTCCCCTGACACCTACTACCAGTGCCCCCTGTGCCTGTGCTGGTGCTGCTGGTGGTGCCTGTGGCTGTGGTACCTGTACCTGTACCTGTGCCTGGGGCTGTGGCTGTACCGCTGGTGGTGGTGCTGGTACCTGTGCTACTCCTGTACCTGTACCTGCACCTGTGGCTGTGGTGCTGGTGGTGGTGCCTGTGCCTGTGCCTGAGCCCCTAGCTGCCCCTGTAATACACCTATCTGTGCCTGTGCAGCAGCCAGCTGCCCCTGTAATAGCTGCACCTGACCCCTGAGCTGATCTCTCTCTCCTATCACTGCAGCCAAGTCTGGCTGTGCAGGCGGTACTATCCTAGCTGCTCTCTGACCAGCCCACCAACCATGTATGCTCCCGTACACCTAGCATCATCTACACCATCACCTGCTGGCCTCTCAGCAACCCAATCTGGATCCAAGGGCTGTGGTGCAGGCAGTGGGGCCTCTACATCATCCCTCCTGTACTGAGGGAAGGGAGGTGGCTCGTCCTGTCGCAGCCCCATCTGCCTGCGTACCCTCTCCAAGGGGTATCCTCTCGTACTCTCCCGGCCTCCGTCCTGCTATCCAGAATGTGTACTGGATCAGGCGCAACTGTAAGCGGGCTCCTCTGCCAGGATGATGACCTCTGTAAGGTCTCCATACAATGTCTACCTAAACTGTCAGGCCCTCTAGCAAATGTCTATAATATGCCACATCCCGACCTGCCATAGCACTGCTCGTGGCTGGCCCACGACCCCCAACCACCTCTGAAAGCCATATCTGTATATGACCTGTGGCCCTGGCTGCTGGGGTAACCCTACTGGCCTGATGCATATGATGTGCTCATATGCCCAACAATGAACAAAAATGTAGAACAAATACCAAATCGCCTCATCCGGCGATAGCCCCATAGCTCCCTGTATAATTACACCAGATATACTGGTGCCCACGCGTAACAGGTGTGCTCCTCCACCATCTCAAGCAGCACCCCCATCAATGCTCGTGGAAAGCGGCCTCCCTCTGAGTCCGGGAGGGCGAAGCAGGTGATCCCTATCATCATCAGCACGGCAAGCCGTGTCTCATGTCGGTGCGCACGGTACATGTCACCATACCCGATACTCGCGCTATGATAGTCAGTAGCGGCTGCATCCCCAAAAACCTGCAGGATGCTGTCCATGGTAGTCTCTGAATCTACCTAGAAGAATGCCTCTCCCTCGATCGGTAACCGAAGGATGCGATACACATCCTCCAATGTGACGGTCATCTCCCCAGTCGGGAGATGGAACACATTGGTCACCGGATCCCATCTCTCGATGAGGGAAACCATCAGGCTATGATCTCTCTCTATCGCTCTGTATCGCTGGACTCCGCCGAGTCCCACCTCGCGCATGATAGCCCAGTGTGCTGCAGATACGTGTGGCCTCATCCGCACCAACAGCGGGGGCATCCTATCCCGCATCGTCAACTGCTGACGTGCCTGCAAAACCAACCCACAACCTTAGACCTACTCTTTATTACAACATCTACTTTACCATCTATACCCCCTTTTATCCCCCCGACCTCACCCCGACTCTCTAACCCGCCCCCCTCTACAACCTACCATCCCCAATATCCCCCAACCACCTTCACAACCCAACCCAAACAAACCCATCAACTACCATGAAACCCAAATCCTTCTCCACCCCTAACCCAACCCCAAACCCAACCATTCAACCCAATTTAAACCCATATCAACCCACCCTTTCCCACCCCAATCATACCCAAACACCAACTTCAACCCAACCCACAACCCAAATATTTCCTGGGCCCACAACCCAAAACACCCAAACAAAAACAAAAACAAAAACCCCAAACCCAACAAACAACCAAACCACAAAAACAAAAACAACCCCAACATCTTTCCAAAAAACCGACGCCGGCCGATATATGACCGACGCCGGTCACCACAAACACCCTTCCCTAACAATTTGTGACCGATGCCGGTCGCTTAGTGACCGACATCGGTCACTGTCCTTTCCCGGAGCCGAGCCCCCGCGCGGCCCCCAAAACCTATTTTTTTTACATTTTTCTACCCACTCTACCCACCCAAAACCCTAAAAACCTACCCACCCTGCCACCTTAGCCTATTTAACCTATCTACCCTCTCCCTTTTTCAAATCATTTCCATTTTCTAATTATTTCCTAAAAAATGTTAATTCCTACCCAAACCCCAAATTTAGCATAATACAATCAAATGAACACAATAAAGGTTTCGAACCTACCGGTACGACGACACGTCGTCGTGGTGGGATGGGTGGTGGTGGTCCAGCTGGTCTAGCTCCTCCTGCTCCTCCTGGCTGTGCCATGGCTCCAAATTTCCTCTTCTGGGTCCTCAACCAATCAACTACTGCCTCCTCCTCACTCGGGCCCGCCAATCACCTCACTCATCCACTCAACTAGTGCCACCTCAGCCAATCAAATACCTCCAATCCCAATATTCCACGTCAGACAACTTAATTTGGTTTCCAAATTGACAAAGTGACAATGACCGGCCGTATTTTTCTTTTTATAGGTTTTTAACATACAACCGATACCGATCAAACCGTGCCCTAAGGAACCGATATCGGTTCCCTAACCGGTACCGGTCATAGATAAATCGATATCGGTTCGCTACCCTTTTTTACCCAATTTTTGCCCTTATTTACTACTTTCCCTTTCCCACCACATATCGCCTCTTTATCATCACCTTTGCTCCATTGCTCAGCCATTTGACTTCACCGGCCCGACCCAAGGCCGCAACCAACCTGGCCCGACCCAAGGCCTCACCCTACCATTTGGCCCGACCCAAGGCCTCACCTAACCATTTGGCCCGACCCAAGGCCTCACCCTACCCATTCGGCCCGACCCAAGGCCTCACCCTACCCACCATTTGGCCCGACCCAAGGCCTCACCCTACCCATTTGGCCCGACCCAAGGCCTCACCCTACCCATTTGGCCCGACCCAAGGCCTCACCCTACCCATTTGGCCCGACCCAAGGCCTCACCCTACCCATTTGGCCCGACCCAAGGCCTCACCCTACCCATTTGGCCCGACCCAAGGCCCTCACCCTACCCATGGCCCGACCCAAGGCCTCACCCTACCCATTTGGCCCGACCCAAGGCCTCACCCTACCCATTTGGCCCGACCCAAGGCCTCACCCTACCCATCCGGCCCGACCCAAGGCCGCAACCCAACAACTTGGCCCGACCCACGGCCGTACCACTTCAATACCTTACCCAACATCAACAACATACACTTTTATCCACCCATCATGTAGTTTTTTGTTCAATCGAGCTCACCTGTTCGTGTTTTAGCATGATTAGGGTCCTTGACTTGATCTGTCGACCAACTTTGCCTAGACCTAGACCGTGACGTTTATCTCAACCAAACCAACCATTTGGTACTGCCGAACATGCCTAAACGTTCCTGTACCTTACCTGTTATATACCCTGGAGCTACTTCCTATGCCTTGGATACCAGGATTATATCACCCTTGTTTGGATAAACTATCGACCTTTGCCTATGCATTGCTGGTTTGCTCGTCAAATCATGTACCCTAGTCGCACTATTGCATTTCAACATGCGTCTGCTTCCTTGGACCTACCCCACCACCTTACCATCCTCTCTACACCATTTACCCTTTATCAACCCTATCCCTGATTTCCGTTCACTCAATCTGTGATAGATTTGAGGGGGATTACCTATACCCTTAACAGGAGAAACCACTTCATATTATTGTCCGTGCAGCTTTACAAAACAAGCTACACGACAATAAGGGGCTAATGTAGACACCAAATTTGTGTCTTACGACCCCTTGTGACCCGCATCTCATTTCGCAACCTAACCTCATCACCTAAACCTTACACAATTATTTATTAATTACCTTGTAATTGATAAATCCACATCACCTTACCTGCCACCTCATTTTGCCACCTCATCATGACCTAGTCCTAACCCTAAACTAACCTAATTAAGACCTATAACTTGGTCTACACCTACACCCATGACTAATGACCCCTTTCTCGCACCCAAAACCGACCTTCTAGTCACTTGACCAAGCCCGCAACTAATCTCTCGGGAGAAAAGCAGGGAAGGTGGGCTATTTTACTAAAAATAGCCTACTTTTTCCTTACCGATGCCGGTTCCTACTCGACCGCCGTCGGTTACGTAACCGCCATCGGTTCCCTGTAAATGGGCTCCCCAAACCAAAAACAAAGGATCGGAAGGATTTTTGGATCAAGAGAGATCAGCAGGAGCGATCAAGAGAAGGATCTTCACTTGACCGAGTAGAGACGAGTGAAGAGACAAGGAGAGTTGCAGCAAAAGGAGATCAAGCCTGAAACTACAACGGAATAGCCAGAAACCTGTGATACTCAGCTGATCATCAGGAGGGATATCTCTTCTATGTGTCAAGCCATCTTACCTAAGTTCTACCTTTGTCATCAGAGTTCCTGGACCTGCATCTTCGTCAATAACCAGTAAGTTACATCTTGCATGTCCTCTTTAATAACATTTCTTAGACTTTTTGAATCACAGTCCTCATAAATCCATTCCTAGATCCACTACCCAATGTGTCATTGCATCAAACTATCATTCATTTACCTCTCACCATCTCATTACCTAATATCACTCATATACCAGCCTTACCAACAACACCGTTACCCTACGACACAACCACCCCATAAAACAACCAACCTACAGATCCTAGACCATACCGATATCGGTTATCAGCAACCGGTATCGGTTATTGTGACTCAAAACCAGAAATCAGCCTTTCCCCTACCCGTTCAACGAAGCAATTTAATTGATATTTTACAGTCTTTTGGTGTTAATTCATATTAGCAGGGGAACTGACCACCTTCGAAAGGAAGTTTTATATTTCCTGGGCCCAAGGCAGTTCCCTCATTTATTGTCTAATCAAAATCTTGTGGTCTTGTGTTCTTATTTGCAGGTAGTCCTTCCAAGACAAAAAGGAGTTCTTCGCAGTCAACCTGATCTTTCTCTACGGTACGCGCACACCATCTCGACATTCAACAGGTATTCCTCCTAGCCCTAACCTTATCTGTTTCTAAAAGGAATGAAAGGATAGAAGTAACTCTATTCCCAGAAGCTGAAACATTCCGAGTGAAACAATTATCACTTGTTAATTTTACTATTTCAATTTAGATCATGTTTGATCCATCCACATCTTTTCAATGTGGCTAAACCTGGGTATCAACAATGTCACTCTCAGGTCCAAAGTGTAGAATGACTAGTAACCCACTATTATCCATCCTTTTTAGGAAGAGTGGTACATTTTCACGACTATGATAGATGATCAAGACTGTCATCCCAACTAGGTGAATCTATCTTAATGAAACATGTCATTTATGCATAATGATTTCTCCATGTGAACTTTGTCCCTCTAGTTCAAGTAGACATACAATTTGCGTAATAAGGAGATCTTAGTCATCTACTAATGTTATGTAGTCAGATTGGTAGTTACCCCCTTTATTTTCATAGGAGAGAGATACTCAATTAGTCTTTTCATTATTAACCATATTTCTTATCTCAAACTAGTGATAGTATTAATGGTTTAGAGTTCAGTCAATTGCCTTATTTTCTAGGGTGCCCAACATATAGTTGGGCATCAATATTTGACACAAAACTATAGAGATCAACAGGAAACGACCCACGCTTCATAAACGTCTTGCTCACCATGGCTTTGACGACTGTAGATGACCTTCCATTGAGGTCTAATACAACATTGTCTCACAACAAACTAAACCACATGAAGAACCAATAATTTCTAACACGCATAGTGTCAGACTACTTCAAGAAAAAATCATATGAAACATTTATATCAATGGTATAATCTTGAAGCTTGAATACTTATATGACTAACTAACTATTGGTGCCAAGACAAAATCCAATAGTTGTTTGCTTGTGGTTACCATTCAAGAACTCACAAGACTCACAAGAGTTTATAAGATATCATAAAAGAGATTTCCTTATAAATCCAATCCAAGGTAATTTGAGTTCCATTGATAATAACACATCTTTTTTTGTTGCTCTTATCATAAATGCATCTCCAAATGTGGCTCTTCCTCTGTTGTTTATTAGCTCCCACATCAATAGTTATACTCTGCCCTTAAATCTTCAGGAAGAATAGATCCATTTCCTTACCAAACATCACAAAACTAAGAGTAGTAACCTCCCAGAGTTTCAGGAAACATACTTCCTGTATTAAGGTCAACATCTCCTTGTTTCTCCATGACCTTCACTTATAGAACTCCATCTTTATTTTTATCCATCCATTTGGTCACTTAACCATAAGCCCCATCTCATTTATATTTCCATGGAATGAGGTAGAGATTCTTTCCTCTATGGCCCTAGGCACATAAAGCCCCTTTCACCCCCATCTCAAATGACATAGTAATATGTATACTTCATGTAAAACTAAACAACCCTATGAACCATCTTGGGGCATACCCTTACAACGAAAATCCATGTTGGTTTAACCACTTGGCTTGGTAAATAATTACCTTAATAAATTACACATCTTGATGATTAGAAAAACATAACAGATCAATATCTCTATGCTAAGTGGCAATTATTTCAAGTCCTTTCAAGCTATCAAGAATTTTAAACTTTTGAAACTCAAATTAGGAGGTATGATCAAATCAGAATGGTTAAATAGCCATAATTAGTGCTAAAAGAGTTAGTGCAACAACAAAATTGATTTCCATGGTATGAAGAAACATACTCAACCAAAATCCTTAAATGGAAACATCTCCAGGTTTGGTCTAGAAAAGAGAGAGAAAATATAAGTCAGTTATATTTGAATAAAACACTTTAGTCTCCCCCTTAAGTTCCCACCATCACTTTTGGTCCTCCTTCATATTCTTCCCAAAGGTTTACTCTTATGCTAGTCCCTTGATAACTTGTGACTCATCGATTTGTCATCTAAGCTAAAATCCTTCCACTTCAACATAATTTCAAATTCACTGCCTAATTTTTGTCATTCTAACCCACTGATGGCTCAACATAGTTTGAGAGGGAGGTTATAGGAATTGCTTATGATTTTCATTCACAATAATGTGACAATATCACATGGTGCCCATTGGCCTTGCAATCTACCCTTATGGCCAAGAATGAAAGCAAGTGGGTTTTCAATCTATGTAAGACTTCACTTTGATATGGAGGTCAAGAACATCCTCTCATTTCAATATGGTCCATTGGGCAATCAGCCAGGTACATATTTCCCAAATTGGCATAGAAGTGTATTTTTATTTCTATGTCAAGACCTAAGAGACCTAATTTTGAGATCGACTCGAGTGATTGCCAAGAATGGTCTCAATTTCCTCTCTCCAAGATATACACTTTTGACCAGATTTCTTCCTAAAGGGTCAGTTAGGGAAAAATTTAAGGTGGTCATCAACGATAATCTACCATAAGTTGAGGGACTATTCTCGATGTTGATTCAGCACCTAATTGTGTCGCAATGTTTACACATGGTATAGCACAATTAGAAACTAATCAATGGGGATCAATACTCACATTTCATACTAATGCACTCCTTGAGTGCATGTATCTATAAACTTGAAGTTGAGGTTAGGGGTCATAGTCACCATATGCCCCTAATTCATGTGATGAACCATCCCATTTTACATAATTATTCCATATTATCTTCAATTGTAACATTCTGTACATATAGTCAATGTTTTACAACATGGTGACTTTGAATTGCATCATCACACATGGTCCCCAACACCTCTTCATGATTATCAAATTGAATTAGATCTAAGGTGTCACCAGATTCTTGTCATTTTCATTCGAAACACCTATATATCAAGAATCTTGTAACAAAACACTCTCTTTTCTTCTTCCGCATTCCCACAATGGCTCAACATTCAATGATGATTTCACACACAATATTAACGTGTCATATCACATGTTAAAACTCCTATTAAATCCATTTTTAATTTATTATAGCATCCCATACTCTCATCCAATGCACATCAACATCTTTGAAAAAATATGCATAAATCTAGACATGCATAACAATGACGTTCAAGAACATCACAATTAAAACGTTGTTCATATTTGAACATATATCACATTATTCTTCCCATCTCCACCACCACCATGCAAGATCATATCAATTCCAATCCACCTAGAGGTTCAATGAGCAACCTCTGCCATCTGATCATATGTAACAGTCTGTAATAGAGAACCAATGATTGAAAGTGTGGTATTGATTTCATTTGTAATCCCAACTCCTAAAGGTGACTTCCAACATAGAAAGTGATATTTAAGAGGATTATCCCAAGTAACCTTATTCTATACCTTTATTGGGCTATTTAGGGTTTCACATTATGTTTACATGTTATCAATTTTCATAAAAAACATGACTACTTCAATTTCTTTAGGGGACCATAAGTAGTTAAGACAAAAAATTTCATGTCAAGTTCTTACTGTTGGGTTCATGGCCACTGTGCTAAGCATATAACTAGGATTAAACATCTCAAAGTGGCTCTTACCTTCTTAAGGTAGCATATCAATTGAGTATAGAGATTTAGGTTCATCCTACTATGGTTGGGGAGTTTTGACAAAAATGCTACAAAAGGAAAGTACTTAGAAGGATGAGAAAATTATATGCATGACAACAAATTTTTATATTTAGGGTTAGCTATTTTGTTTATATTTCTTTGCTACATTTTTAAGTTAAATAACATAACACACCATAGATTGCATCATAAATTTCACATCCAGAAAACACTATAAGATGTCAAATTCAATTTCATTACTATAAGACACACACACACACACACACATCCAAATTTTACAATACAAAATTTGGAATCAAAATAACATCAATGTTTAGATGCACATTTCCCCTAAAAAATAACATCTCATAATTATTAAAAAATTTCAATAATAAACCTTTCAATACTTCACAAAATATTGGTTTAGCCTCTATAATTTCATTGTTTTAAATAGCATGCAAAAATGATATTTTTAGTGACACTTCACCTCCTCCAAGTCTCGATACCTGCAACCACCGCATGATTCACAAAATGTTGGCATGGGATCCACCTAAGTCTAACATAATTATCATTTTTTGTTTTCCATTTACGAAAATTTAATAATACACATGCAACAAGAGAGGGTTAGGAAAAATATTCATTCCATTTCATTTCATTTTTTAACTAAGGGAGGAGAGAGACATATATAGGGAAGAGAGAGAAGAGAGAGAAACACCATTTTTCTAAAAGTCACATTTCATGTATAACAAGCCACAATAGAGAGGGTTTCATGCAGTTATTTATACATTTCAAAAGTCTTCACGACGGTTTATTGTCTAACTAGGGTCCCATGACCTTATTTTATATTTTTCTACTAGTTGCAAAAACATTTAATTTAGGCTCAGAGGCTGAGGGACCATGTTTGAAAATTGTCTTATGATGGGAAAATGCGCAATAGTTAAGTTCCTATGTGTATTCATACATACCAAGAATTCACATGAATTGAAGGAGTTCAAAATTGGTGAACAATTTACAATTGGTGGTTAGTTTTCTGGGGCCATCGGTCGTAATAGGGCTAGTTGCAATAGCAACCAATTTTAGCTCGAGGGCTCAGAAACCTCATCCAAAATTTGACTTTCGATGGATGAACTCTGCACGGAAAGATTCCTACATGCCCTCCTATATATGGAGAATTCATCAGACTTGATGAAACTAAGAATTGAAAAATGGATTATAGTTGGTGACTGGTTTTCCTAACCCACTGGTCATAATCGGTCCAGTTTGACCTAGTCAAACAATGACCAAGGGCCTACAAAACCCCTTTCCAAAACTAGTCAGAAATGTGTTTCTTCCCAAACTGAAGGTTACATGAAATTTTATAGTAAAAATACTATAGGTTTACGAAGGAGAAAAAACATTCCTTCGCTCAGAGTCAAAATGGTGGGCCGAACGAAAAAACCAACTTTCTAGCTTTAGCAGCTCCCTTAAACTGCAAAATGGGGTGACAGGGCTCCTAGAGGGGTGGAGAAGAGAGCACAAATAGTCAAACAAGAGTGCTCTAAGGGCTTGATTTTACGAATCCCCACATAACAAGGGTCACAAATGAAACTTAACATCTCCTTTTAGGGGTTCAGAAGGTTGTTTTGTGGGTTTTTAGTTATTTTACTAGCTTTTACAAATGAACTGTTGGTGGGTTTACAAGGAAAACAAACTCAACTTGTCAATAAAAGAGTGTGACAACTATCTAGTTTGGTTACGAAGTTTTCCAGATTGTGTCTGAAGGAGGGGTTTAAGTTTATGCTTGACTGCTAAGTGTTATTTAGGTTACATAAGTACTATATGACATCTTATTGTTTTGCAAAAGAAGTTAATATAAAATAATAAAATGTATGATACTCCAAGGTTTTTAAATTTATTTTGCTGCAAATGAAAAACTAAAGTACGAGAATTATGAAGGACAAGGTGAGATGAACCATGCCTGGGAATAAGGAGGCTGGGGGTAAGAGAGAGCTCCAGGAGATCCGCATTCACAATCAACAAGATCATGCAAAAGGAGATGATTCCTTCGAGCGGTTCATGGGTCTTGTTGAAGTCAAAGTGACTCCATGCACTTGTGCTCCTCAAAGACCAAGCAATACACTCCACGAAACCGCCCCATGCTTAACTAACATGGTGAAGATAAGGTTTAGAGCTTCCTCAAGGTACTGGCATGGAAAAACTTTCTTCCATGCAGCAACATAAGAGTTGAATCATATATATATATATATATATATATATATATATATATATATATATATATATGGCCTAGTTTTTAGAGAACTCATGCCATTTGAAGCATTTACAGATTGCCTCCATTCAAATCTACACCTTCCAAAGATTCCAACACATTCAAAGAACACATTTCTTTGCATTGTTTGGAGTAATGCACACACCTAACTGAGGCACTCCAATAGATACGTCTGGTTGTGGTGTTTCACGCAGAGGAAGAGGGAAAAAAGACAAAATATTGCAAAGACATACGTGGGATAATAGGTAGAAACTTTCAGTATTTTAATCAACTTAATCACTGCTCAAAATAAAAGAAAAATAATAGGACAATGAAGTGGTAGTTGACGTCTTCCCGAGCATTGTGTAGCAAGGTTACAGTGCACGTAACACAACTTAGAAGGAGAATAAGAAAAATCAATATAGCTAGAAAAACACCCAAACTAAGTGCCTCCTAATCTTTAATCTTCTTCTTTATATGCATACAACAAACAAACAAGCGACAAGAAGCTGCTTCCTCTCATAGACAATTTTTTCTTCTTTTTTTTCTTCTTCTTTTTAACCCGCTTCAAATCCAAATCAGTCAATTTATGTATAGTAAAGTGAGGAGATATTTTGGGTGGAGATTTATCTCCCTGTGCAGGATTGATTTAACCCATAATGAATTGAGTTTAGAACGACTGCAACCAGAGCACTATTAGCACAAATCCATGCAATGTTCATTTTATTTATTTTTGAGTGTTTTGCACCAGGTGCAACTATCCAATTACTGCTAAATTACAACCTTAACTTGGGTTTCAGCGTGGTTAACGCATTCTATCTCAAATAAAGTGATGGTATTATAATGCAAGGGAAATGACAGGTCTGAACGCTATCCAAGATGTGTCACTCTCCACACTCTGTCCAAGGTTTCCCTGTTTTCATAGGTTGTCACTATGCTAACAATGTGAAATGGTTAGGTTGGATACTTGTTTGTTGCATATATATAGGGTGAAACAGTCAAACTGTCTAGTGAAGAGACCCATGCCTGCCACATGCCACCATGCCCTAATAGACTGCATTTCCTTTCCCTCATTACGAGGATCTATTTTATTTTTATTTTTATAATAACGGCTGAAGTAGAAACCACCATCATTGGATGGGAAGGAAGTGGGGCATTACACCTTACCAATCAAAAACATTAAGAAGAAAAGAAAAGCACACATAAAAGATAATTTTAATCTAAATAATTAATTGTAACTTCTCTATTATACAATGGTAATATTGAGAAGTTAAATGTGACATGAACGCTATTTGATTAGGTTGTATCATCAACAAGGGTAAGACTAAGAGAAATTATAACTTTCTTGCTGGGAAAATAAGGGAACATTTCAATAATGATGATTTTATTAAAGCAATGACTATAATAAATCCCACTTATTAGAATAGTGCACAATATGAAAATTATTTGTAGGATGGCTACCAAAAAATATTGACTACATTGATTTAATCTTTTTGTAAACCTATTAATATCAATGGAATGAA
This sequence comes from Taxus chinensis, assembly GCA_019776745.2. Lineage (NCBI taxonomy): Eukaryota > Viridiplantae > Streptophyta > Pinopsida > Cupressales > Taxaceae > Taxus > Taxus chinensis. The sequence continues at coordinate 215,376,734 of CM034157.1, forward strand.
TATTCTAAAGTTTTTAAACAAAAAATTGTTAATTGATGAATCCCAACAAATTTCCTAAACAATTCTTGATCAATGAAAATATTTGGATAATCCTTTTTAGTGTGGAACAATAACTTGGTTAGGAAAATAATTACTTTTATCATATTTTAAAGGAAATAATGACCGAGTTTTTGTCACTAGTTGATTTATGCCAAAAAATAATTTTGGGTTCGCTTGAAGATGAGCGAGCTTTAAGTGCCTTGTCCATCTTAAAGTCAAAATTATGAAATAATATTGGTTAAAATTTGGAAAACTATTTGAGAATTTACACATTGCAATATGAAGTGAATAACCATCCCTATGACAGGCCAATTTGGTAATATAGAAGTCGATTAATGAAAGGAGAGGGGTTGATAAAAAATGACATCGACATATATTTTATGTTGATAAAAATTCCAATGAGAGGGGTTGAAGTCGATTTATGTTTTATCATAGATATCTTATTTATTTTAATTCAGCATAAACATTCGATTGGCATACATGAATAATCAATCAATTCTCTTAAGTGACAGTGCTAAGCACTTAAGTATCCTGACTACAACTCAACTCATTATTATTAATATTTATAGTTTAGTGGATGGCTTAACAATTGTGACAAGAACTTGCCAACCTAAACAAATTTTATTTTGATATTTTAGAAAAAACTTAATGTATATTTAGAGGGATAAAAAGGTGTCATGCTCATAATCAAAATTGCATACAATGGACGAAAATGGTAATGGTAGTTGTGTTGATGAGGGAGAAAAGATTGTGAAGGTATCCCAATATGTTGCTTTCCTCCAACCAGTAACAAAATCTTTGTTCCAACATTTCTATGTTTTTTTTTAACAACATTGTTTATGACTTTATAAATTCTAAATTTTGTTTTTGCAATACCATGGTAGGTAATTATAGAGATGGTGAGCATCTTCTTGATGGTGTTCTCTATATGTAATAATTTCGCAATGACTACGATAGCACATATAGAGAACACCATCAAGAAGGTGCCATGGCAATACCATGGCATGCAATTGCAGAAATGGTGGGCACCTTCTTGATGGTGTTCTCTATATGTGTTATCGTAACCATTGCGAAATTATTACATATAGAGAACACTATCAAGAAGATGCCCGCCATCTCTGCAACTACTTGCCATGGTATTGCAAAAACAAAATTTAGAATTTATAAAGGCATAAACAATGCTGTTAAAAAAAACATAGAAATGTTGGAACAAAGATTTTGTTACCAGGTGGAGGAAAGCAACATATTGTGATACCTTCACAGTCTTTTCTCCCTTATTAGCACAGCTACCATTACCATTTTAGTCTATTGCATGCAATTTTGATTATGGGCATGACACCATTTATCTCTCTAAATATACATTAATTTTTTTCTAAAATATCAAAACAAAATTTATTTAGATTAACAAATTCTGGTCACAATATTAAACCGTCCACTAAACTATAAATATTAATAATAGTGAGTTGAATTGACTTCAATGCTTAGCATTGCCACTTAAGAGAAGTGAAAAGGTACATCTACTTCAACCCCTCTCCTTAACATTTTTATCCGTTTCTCCTCTTCTCCTCCCTCTTGTCTTCCTCTTCTACTTCTTCCTTGGCATTCTTTTTCTCCCTGTCCAGCTCCAAAAGGAGGCCGCCTGAAAGTCTCGGGACACCCAGGGAAAACCACGCCCAGCTTACCCTCGCCTGATAAAGAAGAAAACCAGAAAAATGAGACACAGTACATAATAATATATTACTATAAATTGCAGAGCAGGCTATCTTATGGTCTGCGATGGTAGCTGAGCTCGTACATTCTGCACTCTGTACTCTGCACGATCGTTGCTGCAGCTGATGTTCATGCCTCTCCTGCCGCTGCAAAGTAACAATGAAGCAGTAGCAACGAAGCAGCTCCCATCTGTAGACTATACCAGGCTGAGAGTGAATGCTAAATGCTATACATCTTTAGATTTTTATAGGATGAGTGGCGATATTATTGATGGTAGAAACAAATGGAGGAAACCAGAAAAAACAAATGTTCAATTTGCGGTGTCAATGTTGGGAAACAGGAAATGCTTCGTGTGATGCGGCTGCTTAACGATGCCTGACTCGCATCACGGTACGCGTCCAACTCATCGTTTTCTTATTCTTGTCCTTATTCAAAGAATTATGGACGGATGGCCACTTAATCAGCAAATTTGAAGGGTTAGGTATATATTTGAGTTGCCTTTTCATGGTAAAGAGTTTATAAATATTCGCGTTAATGTATATTTCATTTTAAAAAGGTCAAATATAATATTTTTGGCCATCAATAATATATATATATTTTTTATTAGTGGTAAATAGTTTTTATATGAAAGAGACTATACCCTTGTACAGTAAAGGCTCAGAAGCCGGATGTGCCCAAGCGAGCAAAGAACAAAAGATCAGAATCAACAAGGACGCAAGCAGGCATATATCCTACCGAAACCAGCACAAAAACCCGCCAAAAACACAACCAGTAAACAGCAACAAGAAAAAGAACATCACCGATGAGAACAGTAGCATCCAACCTAAGTGCATCGACGCGCCCCCCCCCCCCCACCCCCACGGAAACCACGATATGATTTTCTACTAACCGTGCTCCATTCTGCATTGTTTTCATCTTCCACATCCAGAACCACTTCTAAATTGCCATTTAATTTAGGTGAATCAAAATTTGGATCCCTCGCCTCCAAAGTCAACAATGCAATCTTTTCACCTGAACTGTCCTTCATTCTTTCTCCACGTTTCATATTAGCATTTAAAAGTCTTTGTTTCGGATCTTTATTAGAGATACTCTGTCGGTTCATTTCCAGCATTTCAGACACCAAATCTGCCGCGCTTTCTTCTTCCTTTGACCCAGTTTCCCATTCAGAGGATTCACTATCTTCTTTGTTTGACGCTCGTGAGCAGCTTTTTTTTTGGGTTTTTTCTCGCTCCTTCTCTGCCATTTCAGACTGTCCTACGTGGGCAGAGTGTTCACCACGCAGCACTTCGGCCAGATTCGGTTTGGACGGGCCAGTCACATTGTTACAATCGCCTTTGCAAGGGATCTCTTCGTTGATGATCCGCTCCTCCCTCGCAGTTGTTTTCCTGTATATCCATCCGCTGCTCCCTTTTTACATGTGCACAGTTTGGCTTGGAAGTTGACCTTCCAACATTTGGGACAGACCAAACCGTGATCATCTGGAATTATGCTCTGCACAAAATGGCCAGTGGGGGAAGATAGTATGATGTTCTTTGGGAGAACAGCCCCCCCACCTCCATGCTGACACATATCTTTGCTCTTACAAGTTTGCTTCTGGCTTTTGTTGCAGGTTCCAAGGAGATTAACTCTCCCATTGATGCGGCTATGCCAAGTAGAACTTCGTCTTCCCAAAATTCCACTGGAAGAGCTGGCAGAGATATCCAAATGGGCAACTCTTTAATTTGAAGAGAAACCCCTGGCTTCCATCGCTTCAGATGCAGGGTAGCTCTTCCAAACATCCAGGGGGCTACGTTGAGGACCTTAACCATCTCTTCTTCCTTAGAAAAATTGAAAATAAGGGTGTGCTATTGGGGGAGAGCGATAATATCAACCCCAACAACACCATTTCCGCTCGCACCATTTACGAACTGCATCAATATTTGGTCGGTATCCTGCCAAAGCTCCACAGGAAGGGAAACATCAGGAAAAAGGGTGGAAGGCGGATTGTTTCTCTCGCCCTCCTCTCCTTGTTTCTCTCTCCCTCCCCTTTTTTCGTCTCCCAGCCTACCCCTCCTATCCATTTTTCTGCCTTTTACGGCCCTCACCCTACCCATCCGGCCCTACCCAAGGCCTCACCCTACCCATTTGGCCCGACCTACGGCCTCACCCTACCCATTTGGCCCGACCCAAGGCCTCACCCTACCCATTTGGCCCGACCCAAGGCCTCACCCTACCCATTTGGCCCGACCTGAGGCCTCACCCTACCCATCCGGCCCTACCCAAGGCCCTCACCCTACCCATCCGGCCCTACCCAAGGCCTCACCCTACCCATCCGGCCCTACCCAAGGCCTCACCCTACCCATTTGGCCCGACCCAAGCCTCACCCTTCCCATCTGGCCCGACCCAAGGCCGCAACCCAACAACTTGGCCCGAACCACGGCCATACCACTTCAATACCTTACCCAACATCAGCAACATACACTTTTATCCACCCATCATATAGTTTTTTGTTCCATCGAGCTCACCTATTTGTGTTTTAGCATGATTAGGGTCCTTGACTTGATCTGTCGACCAACTTTGCCTAGACCTAGACCGTGACGTTTATCTCAACCAAACCAACCATTTGGTACTGCCGAACATGCCTAAACGTTCCTGTACCTTACCTGTTATATACCCTGGAGCTACTTCCTATGCCTTGGATACCAGGATTATATCACCCTTGTTGGATAAACTATCGACCTTTGCCTATGCATTGCTGGTTTGCTCGTCAAATCATGTGCCCTAGTCGCACTACTATTGCATTTCAACGTGCGTCTGCTTCCTTGGACCTACCCCACCTCTCTCACCATCATCTCTACACCATTTATCCTTTATCAACTCTATCCCTGATTTCACGTTCTCTCAATCCGTGATAGATTTGAGGGGGATTACCTATACCCTTAACAGGGGAAACCACTTCATATTATTGTCCGTGCAGCTTTACAAAACAAGCTACACGACAATAAGGGGCTAATGTAGACACCAAATTTGTGTCTTACGACCCCTTGTGACCCGCACCTCCTTTCGCAACCTAACCTCATCACCTAAACCTTACACAATTATTTATTAATTACCTTGTAATTGATAAATCCACATCACCTTACCTGCCACCTCATTTTGCCACCTCATCATCATGACCTAGTCCTAACCCTAAACTAACCTAATTAAGACCTATAACTTGGTCCACACCTACACCCATGACTAATGACCCCTTTCTCGCACCCAAAACCGACCTTCTAGTCACTTGACCAAGCCCGCAACTAATCTCTCGGAGAGGAAAAAAGCAGGGAAAGTGGGTGATTTTACTAAAAATAGCCTGCTTTTTCCTAACCGATACCGGTTCCTACTCGACCGCCGTCGGTTACGTAACCGCCATCGGTTCCCTGTAAATGGGCTCCCCAAACCAAAAACAAGGTGAAGGATTTTTTTTTGGGAGCAAGGGAGATCATTAGGAGCGATCAAGAGAATCCAGATCTTTACTTGGCCAAGCAGAGACGAGTGAAGAAACCAGAAGAGTTGCAACAAAAGGAGATCAAGCCCAAAACTGCAACGGAATAGCCAGAAAAACCTGTGATACTCAGCTGATCATCGGGAGGGAGATCTCTCATCTTCTGTGTGTCAAGCCATCTTACCTAAGTTCTGCCTTTGTCATCAGAGTTCCTGGACCTGCATCTTCGTCTATAACCAGTAAGTTACATCTTGCATGTCCTCTTTAATAACATTTCTTAGACTTTTTGAATCACAGTCCCCATAAATCCATTCCTAGATCCACTACCCAACGTGTCATTGCATCTAACTATCATTCATTTACCTCTCACCATCTCATTACCTAATATCACTCATATACCAGCCTTACCAACAACACCGTTACCCTACGACACAACCACCCCATAAAACAACCAACCTACAGGTCCTAGACCATACCGATATCGGTTATCAGCAACCGGTATCGGTTATTGTGACTCAAAACCAGAAATCAGCCTTTCCCCTACCCGTCTCATGAAGCAAAGCAATTTAATTGATATTTTACAGTTTTTGGTGTTACTTCGCAGTCAACCTGATCTTTCTCTATGGTACGCGCACACCATCTCGACATTCAACAGGTATTCCTCCTAGCCCTAACCTTATCTGTTTCTAAAAGGAATGAAAGGATAGAAGTAACTCTATTCCCAGCAGCCGAAACATTCCGAGTGAAACAATTATCACTTGTTAAGAATTTCAATTTTGAAATGTCCATAATGCTTCCTGAAACACCTGACATCACAATGTCACTCAAGGTCCAAAGTACAACACTAGTAACCCAGAAAACACCTTTTTAACACATTTTCACAACTATACAATGACAAGACTGTCATCCCAACTAGTGGGAAGAATATAATGACACATGTCATTTAACATAATGACTTTTCAGTACAACATGACCACGTGGAAGTAGACTACATTTGGCAATATCTTAGATCTTAATGTTATGTGAAGATTGGTAGTTAGTTATCTTTTACTTTAATACTCAATTAGTCTTTTATTTTACAATATTTCTTAATCTCAAACTATTAGTATTCATTGTTTAGAATTTCAATTGCCTTATTTTCTAGGGTGCCCAACATTAATTGGCTTCAAGATGTCACACAAAACTCAACACAACACAAACGACCCACGCAACATCTTGCTACATACTTTCACGACTGTATCACATCACACAAGACCTCTAAGTACAACATGGAAAGACAACAAATAGTCCACATAACAAATAATTTCTAACACGCACATGGGGACTAACAAACAAAATCATCATGTTGATGTATATACAACTGGTATCATATGACCCAAATACCATGACTGTACTAACATAATGCCAGACAATATCCAATAGTACATACTAACCAAGAGAACGTCAAACATAAATAATAACAATTCCTAACAAGACTCACAAGAGTACATATAATACAACTAACACCACAAAACAACTCCATATCGGGGTCACTCAACCACAGACCCTATCACCTTACCCAAAACGGGTCACTCCATAGATACCTTCCCAAACATCACAAAATAAATCCATATACCTCCCAAACATCACAAAAAAACTCCATATACCTCCCAGAGCATCAGGAAACAACTCCATATCGGGTCACTCAACCACAGAGCCCTATCACCTTATTTCTCCATATCGGGTCACTTAACCATAGAACTCCATCTCCTTATTTCTCCATATTTGGTCACTTAACCATAAAGCCCCATCTCCTTATATTTCCATTTAATGAGGTCGGGTCACCCTATGGCCCTAGGCACATAGAGCCCCATCACCCCCACCCAATGACATAGTAATATGTAGTTCAAAAACTACACAACCCTATGAACCTCTTGGGGCATACCCTCATACAACGAAGCAAATCCATAGGTCTAACCACTCCATGGTAAATCCCATGACCTTAATCTTACACATCATGACATTAGAACCAACATAACAATCAGTTTCAAATGCCAAGTGGCAAAAATCTCAAGCCTTGGGCTAGGCTATAAAAAAATTTTAAACTTGAAAAGAAAATTAAAAAACTAAGCAAAACAAATGGCTAAATAGCCATAATTAGTGCAAAAATATGCACGTTAGTGCAACAACAAAATAAATTTCCAAAAATTGCAACAACTCAACCAAAATTTAAATAAAACATTTGTTTGTTCTAGAAAAGAGAGATAAAATAAAAGTTAAATTTACGAATAAAATACGCATAGAGAAATAACACATCACAAACACTATGTGGCCTTATATGGCCACCAAAGGGGGGTACTCATTGAGTTGTGGCACTTGGACATTGAGCGTCATCTACTAAAATAACATATCAAATAATATCACTATTATCATCACTGCCTAAATCATCCCTTCATACTCCCACATGGCTCAACATAGTCTGAGAGGGGGGTTATAGGTTGCCTTTCACAAAGCTTAAGGTGTTTTCGAAACACAATATACATGGTGCCCATTGGGCAACTACATACAAAATGAACAGAAGTGGGTTTTCAATCTATGTAAGACTTCATTCCCTATTTTTTTTGTTCATGAACATAATATATATGGTGCCCATTGGGCAATCAGCCATACATACCAAATAAACAGAAGTGTATTTTTAGTCTATGTAAGACTCCATCGCCTATCTTGTACTCGACTCGAGTGATTGGTCAATGGTACTCATTTCCTCTCTCCAAACATACACTTTTTACTTATTTCTTCCCTTAGGGTCAGTTAGTGTAAGGTTCACAAGATAACACATAAGTACATTACTAGCACGATGTTGATTCACACACATTAACCGCAACGTCTTACACATGGTATAGCACAATCGTTACTTTCATGGGTTACAATACATCACATTTCCACATAATGCACCCAAAGTGCAAGTACTGTATAATAGGGGTCATACGATCACCATATGCCCCTAATTCATGACATGAACCATCCCATATTACATGAATTATACATATAATGAACACAATTAATAACATTACAACATATAGTCAACTGCAATACAACATGGTGACATGAATTATCATCACAACATGGTGGGGACATCATGATATAATCCAATTGACTATACACCAATATTGTCATACAACACATCAAAACACCTATATATCACAGAATAACAAAACACTCCAACACTCCGCAATCCACAATATCATTCTTTTCACACACAACAACGTGTCACATCACATGTGAACTTCTCATTAAATCCACAAAAAGGAGAGCAAACACTCTCATCACAAGCACATCAACATGATAAAAAATATGCACTAAGTGACATGCACAACACGTGCATTCATAATATCACAATTCAAACGTTGTTCACATCACAACATATATCACATTATTCTTCCCATCTCCACCACCACCATGCAAGATCATATCAATTCCAATCTATCCCAGAGGTTTAAGAGCATGAACCTCTGCTCTGATACCATATGTAACGTCTGTACCATAGAAACCAAATTGATAATAGAAATTGGGTATTGATTTCATTTATAATCCCAACTCCTAAAGGGGGACTTCCAAGGGTAGTAGTGATAGTTAACCACCCAAAAACTCCACTCCACCCTGTTTTGGGCTGAAGAGGGTTTCACCTTATGTTCCTTTTTCTTCTCCTACACACATGACTACCAATTCTAGGAGGGGGACCACATTTACTCAAGACAACGTTTACCATGTCGTTCCTAAATGTGGGTTCACGGCCATGTCGCTAAGCATATAAGTTAGGATGGAAATCTCAACTTGGGCTCTTACCTTCTAAGGTAGAGGGTGTAATTGAGTATAGAGAGTTAGGTTCATCCTCAAGGTTTTAGTTTTCCCTATGCTAAAAGGATCGCCACGAGAAGGGTGGTTATGCCAAAATTTTTATATTAGGGTTAGCTATTTTGTTTATATTTCTTCTGATAATTTTTAAGTTACATAATCTAACACACCATAGATTGCATCATAAATTCACATCCAGAAAACACCTATACGATGGTCAAATTCAATTTCATTACAACACACACACACACACACACACACACACACACACACACACCCACACACACACACACACACACACACACACACACACACACACACACACACACACACACACACACACACATCCAAATTTTACAATACAAAATTTGGAATCAAAATAGCATCAATGTTTAGATGCACATTTCCCCCTAAAAAATAACATCTCATAATTATTAAAAAATTTCAATAATAAACCTTTCAATACTTCACAAAATATTGGTTAATTAGCCTCTATAATTTCATTGTTTTGAATAGCATGCAAAAATGATATTTTTAGTGACACTTCACCTCCTCCAAGTCTCGATACCTGCAACCACCGCATGATTCACAAAATTTTGGCATGGGATCCACCTAAGTCTAACATAATTATCATTTTTTGTTTTCCATTTATGAAAATTTAATAATACACATGCAACAAGAGAGAGTTAGGGAAAATATTCATTCCATTTCATTTCATTTTTTAACTAAGGGAGGAGAGAGACATATATAGGGAAGAGAGAGAAGAGAGAGAAACACCATTTTTCTAAAAGTCACATTTCTTGTACAACAAGCCACAATAGAGAGGGTTTCATGCAGTTATTTATACATTTCAAAAGTCTTCACGAAGGTTTATTGTCTAACTAGGGTCCCACGACCTTATTTTATATTTTTCTACTATTTGCAAAAACATTTAATTTAGGCTCAGAGGCTGAGGGACCATGTTTGAAAATTGTCTTATGATGGGAAAATGCGCAATAGTTAAGTTCCTATGTGTATTCATACATACCAAGAATTCACATGAATTAAAGGAGTTCAAAATTGGTGAACAATTTACAATTGGTGGTTAGTTTTCTGGGGCCATCGGTCATAATAGGGCTAGTTGCAATAGCAACCAATTTTAGCTCGAGGGCTCAGAAACCTCATCCAAAATTTGACTTTCGATGGATGAACTCTGCACAGAAAGATTCCTACATGCCCTCCTATATATGGAGAATTCATCATACTTGATGAAACTAAGAATTGAAAAATGGGTTATAGTTGGTGACTGGTTTTCCTAACCCACTGGTCATAATTGGTTCAGTTTGACCTAGTCAAACAATGACCAAGGGCCTACAAAACCCCTTTCCAAAACTAGTCAGAAATGTGTTTCTCCCCAAACTGAAGGTTACATGAAATTTTCTAGTAAAAATACTAGAGGTTTACGAAGGTGAAAAAATGTTCCTTCGCTCAGAGTCAAAATGGTGGGCCGAACAAAAAACCAACTTTCTAGCTTTAACAGCTCCCTTAAACTGCAAAATGGGGTGACAAGGCTCCTTGAGGGGCGGAAAAGAGAGCACAAATAGTCACTTGAGAGTGCTCTAAGGCTTGATACGAATCCCCACATAACAAGGGTCACAAATGAAACTTAACATCTCCTTTTAGGGGTTCAGAAGGTTGTTTTGTGGGTTTTTAGTTATTTTACTAGCTTTTACAACGAACTGTTGGTGGGTTTACAAGGAAAACAAACTCAACTTGTCAATAAAAGAGTGTGACAACTATCTAGTTTGGTTACGAAGTTTTCCAGATTGTGTCTGAAGGAGGGGTTTAAGTTTATGCTTGACTGCCAAGTGTTATTTGGGTTACATAAGTACTATATGACATCTTATTGTTTTGCAAAACAAGTTTATATAAAATAATAAAATGTATGATACTCCAAGGTTTTAAATTTATTTTTTTTGCAAATGAAAAACTAAAGTACGAGAATTATGAAGGACAAGGTGAGATGAACCATGCCTGGGAATAAGGAGGCGGGGGTAAGAGAGAGCTCCAGGCGATCTGCATTCACAATCAACAAGATCATGCAAAAGGAGATGATTCCTTCGAGCGGTTCATGGGTCTTGTTGAAGTCAAAGTGACTCCATGCACATGTGCTCCTCAAAGACCAAGCAATACACTCCACGAAACCGCCCCATGCTTAACTAACATGGTGAAGGTAAGGTTTAGAGCTTCCTCAAGGTACTGGCATGGCCAAACTTCCTTCCATACAGCCACATAAGAGTTGAATCATATATATATATGGCCTAGTTTTTAGAGAACTCATGCCATTTGAAGCATTTACAGATTGCCTCCATTCAAATCTACACCTTCCAAAGATTCCAACACATTCAAAGAACACATTTCTTTGCATTTTTTGGAGTAATGCACACACCTAACTGAGGCACTCCAATAGATACATCTGGTTGTGGTGTTTCACGCAGAGGAAGAGGGGAAAAAGACAAAATATTGCAAAGACATACGTGGGATAACAGGTAGAAACTTTCAGTATTTTAATCAACTTAATCACTGCTCAAAATAAATAAAAATAATAGGACAATGAAGTGGTAGTTGACATCTGCCCGAGCATTGTGTAGCAAGGTTACAGTGCACGTAACACAACTTAGAAGGAGAATAAGAAAATCAATATAGCTAGAAAAACACCCAAACTAAGTGCCTCCTAATCTTTAATCTTCTTCTTTATATGCATACAACAAACAAACAAGCGACAAGAAGCTGCTTCCTCTCATAGACAATTTTTTCTTCTTTTTTTTCTTCTTCTTTTTAACCCGCTTCAAATCCAAATCAGTCAATTTATGTATAGTAAAGTGAGGAGATATTTTGGGTGGAGATTTATCTCCCCATGCAAGACTGATTTAACCCATAATGAATTGATTTTAGAACGACTGCAACCAGAGCACTATAGCACAAATCCATGCAATGTTCATTTTATTTATTTTTGAGTGTTTTGCACCAGGTGCAACTATCCAATTACTGCTAAATAACAACCTTAACTTGGGTTTCAGCGTGGTTAACGCATTCTATCTCAAATAAAGTGATGGTATTATAATGCAAGGGAAATGACAGGTCTGAACGCTATCCAAGATGTGTCACTCTCCACACTCTGTCTAAGGTTTCCCTCTTTTCATAGGTTGTCACTATGCTAACAATGTGAAATGGTTAGGTTGGATACTTGTTTGTTGCATATATATAGGGTGAAACAGTCAAACTGTCTAGTGAAGAGACCCATGCCTGCCACATGCCACCATGCCCTAATAGACTGCATTCCTTTCCCTCATTACGAGGATCTATTTTATTTTTATTTTTATAATAACGGCTGAAGTAGAAACCACCATCATTGGATGGGAAGGAAGTGGGGCATTACACCTTACCAATCAAAAACATTAAGAAGAAAAGAAAAGCACACATAAAAGATAATTTTAATCTAAATAATTAATTGTAACTTCTCTATTATACAATGGTAATATTGAGAAGTTAAATGTGACATGAACGCTATTTGATTAGGTTGTATCATCAACAAGGGTAAGACTAAGAGAAATTATAACTTTCTTACTGGGAAAATAAGGGAACATTTCAATAATGATGATTTTATTAAAGCAATGACTATAATAAATCCCACTTATTAGAATAGTGCACAATATGAAAATTATTTGTAGGATGGCTACCAAAAAATATTGACTACATTGATTTAATCTTTTTGTAAACCTATTAATATCAATGGAATGAATATTCTAAAGTTTTTAACAAAAAATTGGTAATTGATGAATCCCAACAAATTTCCTAAACAATTCTTGATCAATGAAAATATTTGGATAATCCTTTTTAGTGTGGAACAATAACTTGGTTAGGAAAATAATTACTTTTATCATATTTTAAAGGAAATAATGACCGAGTTTTTGTCACTAGTTGATTTATGCCAAAAAATAATTTTGGGTTCGCTTGAAGATGAGCGAGCTTCAAGTGCCTTGTCCATCTTAAAGTCAAAATTATGAAATAATATTGGTTAAAATTTGGAAAACTATTTGAGAATTTACACATTGCAATCTGAAGTGAATAACCATCCCTATGACAGGCCAATTTGGTAATATAGAAGTCGATTAATGAAAGGAGAGGGGTTGATAAAAAATGACATCGACATATATTTTATGTTGATAAAAATTCCAATGAGAGGGGTTGAAGTCGATTGATGTTTTATCATAGATATCTTATTTATTTTAATTCAGCTTAAACATTCGATTGGCATACATGAATAATCAATCAATTCTCTTAAGTGACAGTGCTAAGCACTTAAGTATCTTGACTACAACTCAACTCATTATTATTAATATTTATAGTTTAGTGGATGGCTTAACAATTGTGACAAGAACTTGCCAACCTAAACAAATTTTATTTTGATATTTTAGAAAAAACTTAATGTATATTTAGAGGGATAAAAGGTGTCATGCTCATAATCAAAATTGCATACAATGGACCAAAATGGTAATGGTAGTTGTGTTGATGAGGGAGAAAAGATTGTGAAGGTATCCCAATATGTTGCTTTCCTCCAACCAGTAACAAAATCTTTGTTCCAACATTTCTATGTTTTTTTTTAACAACATTGTTTATGACTTTATAAATTCTAAATTTTGTTTTTGCAATACCATGGTAGGTAATTATAGAGATGGTGGGCATCTTCTTGATGGTGTTCTCTATATGTAATAATTTCGCAATGACTACGATAGCACATATAGAGAACACCATAAAGAAGGTGCCATGGCAATACCATGGCATGCAATTGCAGAAACGGTGGGCACCTTCTTGATGGTGTTCTCTATATGTGTTATCGTAACCATTGCGAAATTATTACATATAGAGAACACTATCAAGAAGATGCCCGCCATCTCTGCAACTACTTGCCATGGTATTGCAAAAACAAAATTTAGAATTTATAAAGGCATAAACAATGCTGTTAAAAAAAACATAGAAATGTTGGAACAAAGATTTTGTTACCAGGCGGAGGAAAGCAACATATTGTGATACCTTCACAGTCTTTTCTCCCTTATTAGCACAGCTACCATTACCATTTTAGTCTATTGCATGCAATTTTGATTATGGGCATGACACCATTTATCTCTCTAAATATACATTAATTTTTTTCTAAAATATCAAAACAAAATTTATTTAGATTAACAAATTTCTGGTCACAATATTAAAACCGTCCACTAAACTATAAATATTAATAATAGTGAGTTGAATTGACTTCAATGCTTAGCATTGCCACTTAAGAGAAGTGAAAAGGTACATCTACTTCAACCCCTCTCCTTAACATTTTTATCCTCTTCTCCTCGTCTTCCTCCTCTTGTCTTCCTCTTCTACTTCTTCCTTGGCATTCTTTTTCTCCCTGTCCAGCTCCAAAAGGAGGCCGCCTGAAAGTCTCGGGACACCCAGGGAAAACCACGCCCAGCCTACCCTCGCCTGATAAAGAAGAAAACCAGAAAAATGAGACACAGTACATAATAATATATTACTATAAATTGCAGAGCAGGCTATCTTATGGTCTGCGACGGTAGCTGAGCTCGTACATTCTGCACTCTATACTCTGCACGATCGTTGCTGCAGCTGATGTTCATGCCTCTCCTGCTGCTGCAAAGTAACAATGAAGCAGTAGCAATGAAGCAGCTCCCATCTGTAGACTATACCAGGCTGAGAGTGAATGCTAAATGCTATACATCTTTATATTTTTATAGGATGAGTGGCGATATTATTGATGGTAGAAACAAATGGAGGAAACCAGAAAAAACAAATGTTCAATTTGCGGTGTCAATGTTGGGAAACAGGAAATGCTTCGTGTGATGCGGCTGCTTAACGATGCCTGACTCGCATCACGGTACGCGTCCAACTCATCGTTTTCTTATTCTTGTCCTTATTCAAAGAATTATGGACGGATGG
The DNA here is from genome assembly GCA_019776745.2 of Taxus chinensis. Lineage (NCBI taxonomy): Eukaryota > Viridiplantae > Streptophyta > Pinopsida > Cupressales > Taxaceae > Taxus > Taxus chinensis. Next base: position 215,391,765 of record CM034157.1, read on the forward strand.
CCACTTAATCAGCAAATTTGAAGGGTTAGGTATATATTTGAGTTGCCTTTTCATGGTAAAAGAGTTTATAAATATTCGCTTTAATGTATATTTCATTTTAAAAAGGTCAAATATAATATTTTTGGCCATCAATAATATATATATATTTTTTATTAGTGGTAAATAGTTTTTATGAAAGAGACTATACCCTTGTACAGTAAAGGCTCAGAAGCCGGATGTGCCCAAGCGAGCAAAAGAACAAAAGATCAGAATCAACAAGGACGCAAGCAGGCATATATCCTACCGAAACCAGCACAAAAACCCGCAAAACACAACCAGTAAACAGCAACAAAGAAAAAGAACAACACCGATGAGAACAGTAGCATCCAACCTAAGTGCATCGACGCGCACCCCCCCCCCCACCCCCACGGAAACCACGATATGATTTTCTACTAACCGTGCTCCATTCCGCATTGTTTTCATCTTCCACATCCAGAACCACTTCTAAATTGCCATTTAATTTAGGTGAATCAAAATTTGGATCCCTCGCCTCCAAAGTCAACAATGCAATCTTTTCACCTGAACTGTCCTTCGTTCTTTCTCCACGTTTCATATTAGCATTTAAAAGTCTTTGTTTCGGATCTTTATTAGAGATACTCTGTCGGTTCATTTCCAGCATTTCAGACACCAAATCTGCCGCGCTTTCTTCTTCCTTTGACCCAGTTTCCCATTCAGAGGATTCACTATCTTCTTTGTTTGACGCGTGAGCAGCTTTTTTTGGGTTTTCTCGCTCCTTCTCTGCCATTTCAGACTGTCCTACGTGGGCAGAGTGTTCACCACGCAGCACTTCGGCCAGATTCGGTTTGGACGGGCCAGTCACATTGTTACAATCGCCTTTGCAAGGGATCTCTTCGTTGATGATCCGCTCCTCCTCGCAGTTGTTTTCCTGTATATTCCATCCGCTGCTCCCTTTTTACATGTGCACAGTTTGGCTTGGAAGTTGACCTTCCAACATTTGGGACAGACCAAACCGTGATCATCTGGAATTATGCTCTGCACAAAATGGCCAGTGGGGGAAGATAGTATGATGTTCTTTGGGAGAACAGCCCCCACCTCCATGCTGACACATATCTTTGCTCTTACAAGTCTGCTTCTGGCTTTTGTTGCAGGTTCCAAGGAGATTAACTCTCCCATTGATGCGGCTATGCCAAGTAGAACTTCGTCTTCCCAAAATTCCACTGGAAGAGCTGGCAGAGATATCCAAATGGGCAACTCTTTAATTTGAAGAGAAACCCCTGGCTTCCATCGCTTCAGATGCAGGGTAGCTCTTCCAAACATCCAGGGGGCTACGTTGAGGACCTTAACCATCTCTTCTTCCTTAGAAAAATTGAAAATAAGGGTGCTATTGGGGAGAGCGATAATATCAACCCAACAACACCATTTCCGCTCGCACCATTTACGAACTGCATCAATATTTGGTCGGTATCCTGCAAAAGCTCCAATGAGTGCAAAAGGAAACCTGGACTTGGCCTTCTCAATCAAAGATGCTGGGACAGCAATGCAATGAGCTTTCTCTTCTTCATCCCAGATGGGGGAAAGAGCAGTAGTCACACCTGTGGATTGAGGGAACAACCTGGACGCCTAAGAGCAAGATTCCATAATATGTTAATCTTATCAACCCATCAATAATATTGAATATGAATAAGAAGGATCAATATATTCAAGTAGACACTTCACCCAAACCATTATAAGTTTTAAAAAGAGAATAATAAATACATTTGGATAAATAAAAAATTAAGTACAAGCTCATTTTATGACTGATGAATTTGTTGGTACTGAGTCATTTAATACCATCACCTTTTGTTTCTTTACCAATCTAAAAAAAAATCGATTTTATGTGTTGTTAATGCATGAAATTACATGGAAAGATATTTTTGGGGTGTATTTCTCAACATCAAACTCCATATCCTCTTTTTCTTCACCAAGTGTGACATATCTTCTTCTTCTTTGTTGGGCCCTTCAATATAAAACATTTTTCTAAACATATTTATGTCATTTTATTCATTTTTTATCGCAATTAAAAGATATCCCTTTTAGTAGTTTCTCTTTAATTTTTCGAGAAGTTAATCATGTAGGTTAAGGGAATGATTGTGTTGGAAGCATATACTTGTCGTTATTAGTGGCATCCCTCTGTTTGACAAGATCTCTTTCCTCCGCCCAAACAGAAACTACCATGGATTCTGATATAGTACTATGATCAAGTAGGTAAACATCAAGTTGGACGATATCCTTGAGACCACCCATGAACTGATAATTTAGGACATCATATGAGATTGCATTTGCTAGTAAGAAAATGTTTTTGAATTTGGGAATATAATCCTCAATTGTCCCTATTTGCCACATATTTTCTATATGGATAAATAGCTCTTTGGAAAACTATTATTATAGTGCATCTAGAGAGCATGTTTAAACATTTACCATGTAATAGAAATACCCTTATTTTTACTTTGTTCGCACATCAATGTTTACCAAATGAACTATTATAGTTATATATACAAGGATACTATTACAACATTTTGTCGACTTGGAACTTGGTGCACATAAAAAACATTCTCCATTTATTTTATCTAAATGACCAAATCATTTCCATGAACTTATGCATTTCCAATTCTAAAATCATGTTTTGTAACTAAATAGAATATCTAACTTGTTTTTCTTGAGCATAGGATCCACCTAACTAGGATAAGGTTGATTTGAGTGTGCTTTGCTTGAGGATCATTTGTGACTTGAATAGGAATTCATAAAAATAATAATGAAGAAGTTAATGATTTCCAATTCAATCATCAATGTGGATAATATATTGTTTAATTATTCATTTAACTCACCCTTCACTTAGTGTAGGTTGTTATTGAAATTCACCAAAAATTTATCGTTTAGTTATTACAAGTTTCAATTGAGGTCATCTTTATTCATCTTATTTTTTTACCTTTTCCTAAATTTGGGTGACTACCTCTAATACCCAAGAATATGAATATTCAAAATCCATATATTCCTTATTTGGAGTCATTCCTAGAGTGAATTTCCCTTTTCCTTGGGATCTAGATGATCTCCTTGTCATGATGTAGGATTTGGGTTTTAGGGTATAAGGATCACAGTAAGAATTTAGAGTTTTGTGTTTTGTATGGTTTTTGAACAAATAGAGAAACACAAAGAACAAACCCTTGCTATTTTTTGCAAGATTTTTTAAAATGTAAATAAATTAGAACGTTTTAAAACATTGTAGACTATGGAGTAAATTTATTTTAAAAAAATAAATTGGTGATAACTTGTATAAAATAGGGGGAAGAACTCTTTAAATTTGAAAAGTAACTTAGTTGAGTAATTTCATAACTTTAGTTAAACAATTTTATAAAAAGTTGCATTGGTTCTCAAGATATAACTGAATCCTCGAAATTAGGGTTTTTGACCTACTCCTCACCTAACTCAATGCTCTAATACTACTTGTAAGGAAATTACTTAGATAGATTAGAATATTAGAACCAATATAGCACCAAAGAATTCCAAAATACAGAGATAAGATCAACTATTATATTAGAAATGACTTAGCCATTTTGCGGAGGGAACTTCCACACTTGATGTTACAATAAGACCCAGATGCTTACGATGATCATATATGAGTTAAAAACTCCTATATATACCCTAATATGTTTTGTTAAACCAGCCAGGAAAACCTAGTAAACATATGAAGGAATAAATAAATTAGATATGACATGTTAAGGGATTATGTTATCCATAAGTTGGTCATACATATCTTGATATGTGGTAGTGGATCAAGGGTTTAGATTAACCTATGCATGGTTACTACACTATTGGTGTCTTTAAAAGGTAAGTACCCCTAGTTATTTTTCATTTTGTTAAATCCTTTTCATATCAACATTTTATATTCACATTATCCTTGCCATCAATATTACATTTTTGTGAAATCAATGTGAATCTTACACCATTGTTGAGTGAATCATATTCACACTCATCTTTTTCTCTTATTTTCTCTCCGCAAATAAATATTCATATCAACTCTATAACTCATTTTTATCATACGTCTTATACAATGGAGCATATTTATAAAACCCAAGGAAAAGACTAGGGAATTCACATTAATTGCAACCTTTCCATGTAAATTTTTACATTGACAATAATAACTTTAAGAAACATGTGCCTAATATATCTACTAATGTAGTTTCAACACAAAAATCCTTCAGGATAAATTATATAAATATGGTGAGATGTGGGATAAAGTCTATAAAAACTACAATCTCACCATGTAAATATTTATCCAAAACTTTTTTGAATATCTCGGGGAGATTCTCAATATCATAAAACAATGTATCGACAAATTTATCACTGAAAAAAACCTATTCAAAACATATTATTAACTAATGGAGAAATCAAGTAGTCCCACTCTTTCAGTTCCATAGTCACCTTATTCTTCAACAATGGTGGGTGTTATTCTTATCAATACAATTCCTCAAACCAAAAAATCAATTCCTCTAAGGCCTGGCGGTCTCCATTCTTAGATATCAGTTTTTGGCGTGGCAAATTAGTTTTCGAGTATACGGTGCCGCCTACCTAAAGATGAAGGGAACTAGGAAAAGTTGACTCGAATAAGGTAGATTCCGAGTGGAATCCCCTCAATTTCTACTTGATTCTTTTCAGATTTTGAAAATACTTTATTCAAACACGGTGATGGTGTAAATATGTTCCCTTATTTTAACCCAACTCAAGATGAAGAGACTTATTCTATGGTCATTGCTAACCATTTCTAGTCCCAATTTTTTTGGGTTGCTAACTAATATACTTCAACCTACCATGACTAATCCACCCAACCCCCATATAAATTAAACTCAAATAATATTACAACTCATCGATCAAATGAATCAACGATGAATTCCTAGTAATACTCCATTCCTTCAACTACTAGCCAATTTGGATCAAATGAACAATTGCATCACCTTCAATGCGAAATTCCCTAAAAAATATCCCTCAACCCCCTTCGTGGTCCTACTAAGAATCCACTCCCACAACCTTTCATCACTAACAAGGTTCTTAAAGCATTTCAAATACAACCTTTAGCTCCCTATATGGCACTATGGACATTAGAGGCATTTCCCCAACCTTTTCCTATAATTGATCTACTAATATTTATGTTCATATTAAGAATTTTAGCAGTGTCTACAAATATTGGATCAAAACTAAATCCTATTTGGTTACCAATCTCTCAGATAAGAAGCCTATGAAAAAAACATTATTTATTGGTGTCACTCCCTTCCTGATAGCTCCATTGTTGAACTTGATGATTTAGTTAAAAGGGATTAGTTGAAGAATGTCACTATTAAAAATTATCTACAAAAAATAGTAATTCTTATTTTAATTATAAATAATCCAAGCATTAAAGGGAACAATTCTTCATCAAATAATGGAAGTAAATAGAAAATAGCTCCAAGCATAGCTTATTTAATCACAATATATTTCATATTTTCCTTTCTTCTCTTCATCCACTTTGGAGAAAGTTTTTGAGAAAGCTAAAAAAACAAGTTTACCTTATGTGCGAGTTTAAAAAATCTAAAGCTAAACAACAACTGCAGAAATGTTTTCAATTACTAATGATATGTTAGAACCACATAAACATTAATTATAGTGTAACATATGACTTAAATCATGGATGTGCATCTAACACACTATCCATAAAATTTATTAAACCCCTCCTCAACCTAAAGAATAATTCTTTCCTCATATCCCTTTTCAAGTTGATTTCCATCAACTGTTCATAGAATAGAAGAGTTAATGTTGTATCTTTGTAGGCCACGCTCACGTCCTGTGGACCCCTCCCTACCTTTTTGTCATTTTTATGAATAAACCAAATTTTGTTTTTTGCATGCCAATTAGAGGCATTCTCAAGATATTTTTTGAGTGCCTAGAGCCCTTGCTTATCATTTTTTTACGGGAATTTGATCATGAATGTAAGGCTTTTGAAATACATGACAACGCTTTCAAGGTGTGAGATGAAGAAAAAAAACATTATCACGATGTTGGTTTCATAAGACCAATGGTCACGCCTCACACTGTTATTATCTCCTTGTTTCCGATTCCTCTCTCTCCAATTATATTTTGAAACTAAACTATATTCAGATGACAATGAATAATTAAGATACCCAAGTAGTACTAGAATTTGGAGAAATGTTTATCGAGGTATGGTGACAGGTGAGGACCTGAATTTAAAGTTGTTGAAGAGACTTTAACCTTTAGAATTTTTAGTATTCTTGCAATGGGAGCGAGATAACTTACGATCAAATTTAAAAATAGCTTATTTAAGTTTTTCTTCCTCAACCCTAGAGAATTCATTTGAGACACCAGTAAAAGGGTGGATAGATCTTCTCTCCAAAGAGTTGTTCAAAAATTGCCTTATTTATTCAAAAATATAACTTAATTGTAATAAAGTATGTTTTTTAAAGAGAAAAATATATAGTCTTTAAATTTTGATTTGAATTTTATGCATCTTTTATATACATATATACTTTTATCATTAAAAAAATAAGGGCAAAAATTACATGTTTAAGTATTATACATAAAATTTTAACAATAAGAAACTGATAGAATTGGGGAGGTTGTATATAGCTTTGTTTTTATTTGAGTTATATGTGGGAATTGTTTGAGTTAGGTAAATTTGCAATTTAAAAGTACAGGGATATAAGTGTAGGATGAACAATTTATTTGAAATGTCTTTAATATAAGAAGATTTTAATGAACAATTACATTTTTTCATTATTTATTGAAAATTTTAATAATCATCAAAAGGGTTGTAGTTTAATTGGTAGAGATGGTTGTTGTTATGCTATTAACATTCACCAAGGACAACTCTCCGAATATATATATATATATTAAATTGTCAAGATTGATTTGAAAAAATACTAATCTTTAAATATACCTGAGTACAAATTACTAAAAATGAAAAGTATTAGTTCTAAGATGAATTACTCATCTCCTCATTCAATTGTAGTCCATTTTTAATGTAATCTAATTCTTAAAAGGCATCTTCACATGAATTACTCATCTCCTCATTCAATTGTAGTCCATTTTTAATGTAATCTAATTCTTAAAAGGCATCTTCACATTTAATATCATTTAGTTGTAAAGAGAAGAGATACCAACATCTACAAACCTAATTTCCTTTTATTGAAAATTAATTATTTGTAAAATTTTGATTAATTAGAATTTTGAGATAAACATGATTCAAGAAACATTTAATTAAAAAACTTTAAATAATTTAATAAAAGATATATTTAATACAACCCATTATTGCAATTCTGCTATCGAGATTAAAAAATGCATAACTTAAATTCGTTAACGGGATTCCAAATTTCGTAACTTTTTACACCGAAGGCGTTCCCCCTATGAGAAAGGCCCTCCCAGATGTTTCAACAACTATGTTAAAGTTGACGTCTGTTTGAACATTTTTTCAATGTAATTAAAATTGACGGGCGGTTTGATGTTTTTGCATGCAAACAAGGAATTGAAGTGATTGTCAATATAAATCTGTATGCGACGAGCTTCATCAGAATAAACTGGAGCTCAAAATTCTAAAGCAGGCAAAAGTTGACCCGACTTCAATTCTGGCAGATTTGAGTATCTGCGCTGCTTGGTTTGATTACCTTTGGTCTGGAGCTAAGATTTATTACATGTGTTAGGGAAAAATTGAATATCTAGGGCAGGTTTCCTGTTAGGGTAAGATCTGTCTTTTGAATGAAAATTAAGTGACACTGCCATGAAAATTAATAAACATTAAATCAAAGAAAAAATATGTATTAAAAATAATAAATAAAATAATGATTAAATTAATAAAAGATAAAAAATTGAGAATTTAAATTTATAATTAAAACTATTAAATAATAAATATTAAAAATTAAAAATTAAAAAAATTAATTAACAAAAATTAGAAATTAATAATAATTAAATGATGATGAGATAATAAGTGGGCATTTTATTAAATATCAATTTAAGGGTAATGTATTTAATTAAATTAGGGACCTAGATAGGACCCTAAAAAAAAATGTGTATGTCTTTAAGACAAGGGTAGAGATACCAAATTTAGGTGTCGACAGGGGTTTTGAGAAAACATTCCCAAAACAAGCTATATTGAAAATTTGCACACTAAAAGAATTCATTAAAAATGGTTATTTGAACTAATTTAAAAATCAGAAGAATGAGGTATTTAATCAAATTTTCTATCAAACTTTCACTTGCACCAGGGCTAGTAGTAACAATTAAAGTTAAGGAAAAGTGATTTTGAAGGAAGAGGCTATTAAATGTACTTGGAGTTGAATACCAACTACTTATTCCCACACCTCAAACTCTAAAAAGGGTATATAAAAATTGTTAATATTTTCTTTAGGGAGCTAATATTTCACTCCAACCCATGACCTTCCATCATCAATCTTATTAGAATCATGATTATCAATTATTAGCAAAAGTGTGAGTAAGCTATCCAATCCTTGTCAAGTATCATTGACCTATATTTTTATATAAGTTGTATAAGGGATATAAAATATGAGTTCGAGCATTGAATGAGTGCCTCAGACTAATGGAAGGTATTTTGGTTTGATTTGATGGTGTATAACTTAGAGAGACTAAAGAGTCTATTTTTGCAAGATCAAGTCAAAGTTAAAGTTTCTTATCTAACTAACTTGGTTGAGAGTGTATTAAAGAAGCATATGCTCTGCATCATTTGGTATAAGATCCTGGTGTTGAGATTTGAATGAAATTTGATGGTTATTATGGCTAATAATAAGAGACAGGCAAGAAAGAATATCTTTTAAAAGAAGAGGAAATTAACAAGACTCCACCAATAATCAATCGAGTTAGAGAGAGAGAAACAATAGATAGAGAAAGATTATCCACCTTAAAAATGGGTGAATTCATCCTGTAGGAACTAAGGAACATGAAGAATAGTTATGATGTTAATCCCTCACCAATGGAGGCTAATCAGAGAAGATGAGTCAGAGATGGGTGACTTGAGTGACCAAGAGGAAGAAGTGGCTCAAAGACCATAAGAAGTGGTTGAAGAAGAGATGGATGAGGAAGATCTGAGAATAGAAAGATTGCTTAAGGTAGTGAAGAATGAAGGATCCAAGCCCAAAATGGATTTTCCAATATATGCAGAAATCTTGAATGGAGAATAACTTCTAGATTGGATATAAGAGCTAGATAAATACTTTGAACTTGAGTATTTTATTTAGGATCAGTACGTAAAATTTGCTAGGAAAAAGCTTAAAGTTAATGCTTTCCATCTATGGTATTATATTCAAGAGGAGATGAGAAGGAAGAAAAATGCCAAAATCAAATCATGGGATAGAATTATATCCAAACTGAAATGTAAGTTTCTGCCTAGGGATTTCATGACTAGATTGTATAGAGAAATTCATAATTTGAGACAAAATATTTTAGTGTGAAAGAATATATTGAAGAATTTTATAAGTTGAGCATTACATCAGGCTATATCATCAAAGATGATTTGGATAAAATTACCAATTATTTGCCAACTGGATCATAAGGTATAATATACATGTGATGAACTAAGTCCTTACTAGTCCTAGGAACATTGTCCTCCAGTATTATTATCTTGGAATTGAATGCTCAAGATAGAAGCTAAATAGAAGCTAAAATGCAAGTAGCCGCATTATAGGCTATTATAAGGACAATGAAATCTAAATGTACGGGTGAAAAAAAGAAAGTCAAAATAACTTACCGCAAGATGCTAAAGAAAAGCAAGTAAAGAGGATATTGTTGTAAACACAAGGCTGGTATGATTAAGTAAGTATCCCATGGAGGAGAGTAGAATTCACAAGAAGATGTTTTCAATGTAGACAGGTATATAGCCCTCACAAGTTGCATATCAATGATTCCAGAAGTATTCACAAATGAGTAGCCAAGTAGAGGAGACATTGAAAGACCTCAAAGTAATGGAAGGTGAAGAAACAATAAAGTGTGGGTTCATCTTACTTCAAGGATTAAGAAGCCTTAAAGCAAACGGTGAAGCATTAATATGTAGAAGAGCTTCTTTGTACAATGCAAGCAAGAGTCCGAAGAACCAATTCAAAGATGAAAAGTATTCATAACTATATAGATGGGAAAATGGTAAGTTTTGTAAACTTAACATAGATAATGGTAGTAATCATAATTTAGTGTCATTTGAGATGGTTTAGAAGTTAAATTTTAAATGAATGAAACATCCTAATCCATACATAGTATTTTGCGTATAAAGAGAGCATCGGGTATTGGTGAATTAGAAGTGTTTGGTTGATTTTCACATTAGTAGGTACCATGATCAGGTTTTGTGTGATATATTTCGCATGGATGCATGTCATCGTCTACTGGACAGAACATGACAATTTGACTGAAAATCTATCCATGATGGATGGGAAAACACATACACATTTTTGAAGGATGGATTAAAGGAAACCTTGAATCCCTTAAATGATAATAAATCATGGCATTGGGAATAGTCAAGAGTGATGTTTATGGGTTTGAATAAATTCTTCTAAAAAAACCAAGAAGGTGAAGTGATGGATAATTGATTTGAAAATCAAATTTAACTAGCAATTGTGCAAACACATTTCTTTGCTTTGTATTGATTTTCAATGTAAAAATTGAGCATTATATCCTTTTGTATTTTTAATAAAATAATTAAAACTGCAAGTATTGTGTAAATATTGAAAGAAATGAAGAGAATTCACTAGCAATTTGACACAAGAATTGATAACGAAATTCGACGCTTGAGGCCTACGTCTCCGGGTCCAGTTGAATGGGACCGATATATTAAAATATTGAAAATAATTCTTTACAAATAATTATACAAAATTATGACCTTCTCACACTCTTCCTTTGTCAAAAATAATAGGGGTTGCTTTTTACATCTCCTCAAAATTCCACTCCTATCTCAAGTTATGAGCATTTCAATATTTTTACACAGACCCGAATGTTATTCAAATAAAATAACACTCCTTTTATAATGTTTCTAAGCCCACTAGCATACCGGCTGGGTGCTTATCCTTTTACATGGCCCACCCAAGTTTCATTCTCCTCCAGTACATTTGTCTTATCACCAAGGGAACAAAATCCCACATTTAGCGCATGAGGAGTAGGAGGCGGTTTTAAATGGTTGGTTGGTGCAATGTTTAAGTGGCTTAAGAGCCACCTTAGTCGTTGGGAAGTGGCACATTTTTTGGTTTTATAAAGATGGCCAATGGATATGTATGGATATGGTATTTTTAGGCACCTTGAATAATGCCAAATATAATGCGTGGAATAGGTAATAGGGATTTGGATTAAATGCGTGGAATATGGAATTAAATAAAAATGCGTGGAAATATAGTAATTACATACTTCAAAAAGGCATATCAAATAGTTCCACATGCATAGCACAATTCAATTACATGAATATATATACACAAGTTGGTATAGTGATTAAATGAGAAGGAGGCCAAGACACCCCTCCATAATCGAGTGTGTCAAACCTAGCTGAGGGCCCCTAACCAATAAATAATAGGGTCCATTTGTCCGTGAACGAGTGTCCAAGAACGGCGTTCCCAAAAACCACTTTTAGTTCATCACAAAATTTTCCACATGTTGTAATATAATTGAAACACTTGGCAAGTGTGCACACGTCCAACCTGCACAAAACTCCAAATTTTGCCAGTTGCTTGAAAATTTCAGCGGGCTATAACTTTTGCAAACGAGCTCCGTTTCCTGCAAACAGGATATCGATTGGAGTCGTATAATTTTTCCCCACGTTTTAAAAATGACTGCAACAATTTCTGAGAAGATCTTAGATCGGTGTTTCTCTGTGAGGATCCTCTGGATCACCACCTTGTTCACACTTGCATCTCTTGCAAATAGGTCCTTCCACTGAAAGTGTCACAACTATACCAGGATATGACTCTTTACATATACCACACATCTGAATAACTTCCAGCGCATCAATCCTTTTCAAAAATTCACGACGAGACTCGAGCATTCTATTCAATTGTACACCATAATACAATGAGTAAAACTGTGTATAAGTCTTATTCAGGCAATTATTCACACCACTTATCGCAGGTATGTTTCGATGTCGAATGTCCTATTTTGACTCAATATCACGCTCACCATCCCTGGGATAGTGGATGTTGTCATTCCTTACTGAATGTGTTGCATGACATACCGTATTCTCCATGTTCATAGACCTCCCGCCCTCACCATCCACATTTGCAAAAGAATCCATATAATTCATTTTCCCAAATAAATTCTGATCACAGGCGTTCATGTTATTCTCCAAATGCTCACGTACATCACTTTGGATCCCAACACACAATTCACATGAACCTGATGCTCTCGGACATGTTCTGTCCATTCCATTTCGCATAAGACTTCTGGATAATATATCTCCTTGACAACCTACACACAAATATACCGAGTTATAAAGACCTAATAAATGAAAAATGCACCATCTCTGACGTCGCATCTTTTTTTAATGGATAATTTTTAAAAAATATATCACAAAGAAGATTTCACCTGCACTTCGATTCACGACTGAGTTGTTTTGTTGCTGCTGCAACATTTCATCCAACATCGGATGAGGAATATCATATATTCCAATAGAAATATCCTACAATGAACCTCTCCCATAGCTACTTCCACTCGTTGCTACGTTTATGTATAAGAATAGCAATTCGTGAGACATTTTTAGAAAAAATTTAAAATTCACATATACATAACATTCAAAGACATTTTGGTTAACAAAAATTTGACCAACTCCAATAGATTATAAATTCAAAACTATTGTAGGGAATCTATAAACTGGAGAATAAAAATGCACCATCTCTGACATCACAACTTATTTTGATGCATACATTTAAAAAAATATCTCACAAAGAAAATTTCACCTGCAGTTCGGTTCACGATCAAATTTTTGTGTTGCTACTGTGAGATTTCATTCAACATCGGATCAGGAATATCATATATTCCAACAGAAATATCTTGCAATGACCCTCTACCATATCTACTCCCGCTCATTCCTATATCTATGTATAGCAATTTCACCTTGTGATATATTTTATAAAATTTCAAAAAATTCAGATATACATAACATGTAAAGAGATATTGGTTAATAAGAATCCAACCAACTACAACAACTCATATTTTTAAAACTTTGACAGGCTATTAATCAACTGGAGAATAGAAACGTACCATCTTTGACATCTCATATTATTTTAATGCTTAATTTTTTAAAAATACATCACAAATAAAATTTCACCTACACATCGTTTTACGACTGAGTTGTTGCATTGGTGCTGTGACATTTCATTTAACATTGGATGAGGAATATCAGATATTCCAAAAAAAATATCCTGTAATGACCCTCTACTGTAGCTACAACTTCCACTCAGCCCCACATTTATGGGATGCGCATTTGTCTCAACTACAGCAGGCACAATTCTCGCATTCAAAGAGTGGTCTCTATCTTTGTCTCTAATACTTCCTATCTGACCATATCAATCTTTAAGTCGCACATTGACATCTGGCATGACTCTTAATCTAACATACGGCGGGGAAACATTTTCACAATATTGTATACCTAACTTGGGTATGAAGTGTAACTCCGTTCCAACATCTAAAGAGCGTAGAAGGTCTGCACTAACACGTTCAATCGAAAAACGTGTACAAATCCGACCACACATCTCCTTCATTTTGTCTTGCTCTCGAACCTGCGACTTAAGGAAATGAAGGCGATCGTTGTCCCTATGACATTTTCCAGGAAATATTCATAAGCAAAATATTCAGATGAGATTAGAGCTTAAATAAAATTTAAGAAATAAAATATTAGGGAGAATTTTTTTATTGAAGATATACTGAATCGATATCTACGAATTACAATCAAAAACATAAAAAAGAGCTATAATGAAACCATCTAATTTAATGGAGGCTAAAATAGACAACATATTTTTTAGAGCATAGCGCTGAACTAAATCATGTGAATTCAAAAACTTATATGTAAGAAATTATACCCATTCAATTTCCATGGACCTCTGACAGTGCCAGTCAGCAGATACGGATCAGAACCGGTGGGGTTGCCCAGATTCATCAAATCAAATTAGATTGAAAACACAAACAACCAAAAATGAAATTTTACCAAAATGTTCAAGCAAATACCTAATGACGAGGAAGACACCAAACTGCGCAGAGATTGATAGATTGATGCCTTTAGGTAATTCGTGATCACTCCAGTTTGATGGGAATGTATATTTGCTGCAAATTGATCAGTAATGCCATTGAGATCGGGTTCCAAATTTCTGCATAGGTTTCACCTCCTCTAAACTCCCAGAATTCACCTTTCTTACTAGAAACTTCCTTCACAAAACGTGTGTTGCTGAGACGGAATCCAAGACTGTCTGCATTCAATAAAATTAGAGACAACTTACAAAATCAGGCAGAACAATGTGGAGCAGGATGGAAAAAATGCGGAGAGGACTGATGTGATAATAAAATCCGAACAAAAATCTGAAATACTTTACCATAACTACTTGATAGCCTACAATTAGAAGAGAGAAGGCAGGGCTAACCAACTGGAGAAACTTATCGATATGTCAGAGAGAGAGAGGGGAAATCTGTAGGTAAATAGAGAAACGGTTGAACCGTTTTCCATTAATATTTGGAACTATTTATCTCTGTTCGGACTTCAAACTATTTGTTAATAAAAAATGTTTATTTTTATTTTTATTTATTAGTATTAATTATTAATGAATAATCTATGCGTATTGAGTCCTTTCGAAATGTGGTCCACCTCTCGGTCAAACTCCTAGATATTTAGTTCGTATTTTTTATATTTCCTATTCTTTTAGTGCAGTCCCCTAGATTCTTTTAACAAGAAACCTTTGCTTTTGTATGATTCCAACCCCAATTTTGTCATCAGGTATTTTTCTTTATCTCAATCTGCATATTTGCCTACCTATGAAGCTATGTTAAGGTTCAAATGATAATCAATCAATTTTTTATTCGTTTAAAACTGTTCTACCAATATCTGACGTCACCAAAAACATCAAGATCAATATAATTTCGAATGGGCTCCCTAGTAAGTGGATTCTTAAGAATTTTGTGTTGGAAGACAACCCATATCCAGCATTGAATTCTTGTATCACATGTCCAATTCATAGGGATATGGTCTCAAACCTGTGCGTCATCATATTTGCCCTTTCATTAAAATCTCTGATATCATAAGTATCCGCCCCGCCCTAGACGGGAATTCATACGCAATCTTTTTAATAATCGGATGTACAGCTGATCCTCTGTAACAATGCGTATAAAATTTATAACCTACGATATCACCGCGTCTCGCAAATGACAAATGGCAAATAAAAACAGTGCACTGAGGTTGCCTCTGCCGCCCACACCTCCAGCTCTATATGCGTATAGATCTTATCGTATGTCGTATACGGTGACAAAACACTACTCACGCATCTACCCACAATCTAACAAAATTAATCTTTTAATTACTCGGATTTAACATGTCCACATGGCGAGAATGGATGCAAAGACTGTTTTCAGTTGTCAATTATCAAATATTACAGTTGTCAATAGTTGTGTGGAAAAGAGCTGCAGGACAGGTGTCGAAAATTATTGAGTGAAGTTATATGTTAGGCCTATTGGCCTAACCAGAAAAAACAGCGAGTAACACCAAGACAAATACTTGTAACTGAAGACCACAATTTTTTTTTGGAAAATAAATGCATGTAAATCGTGATCTTGGAAAATAAAATTAAAGTTGGAATCATTCTTGTTTACTTTGCCTACTGCTCAAGAGTTTTTTCAATCATTTGGTCTGCCTTAATCCACAAGAATTGGACGGAAAGAAACCAGTAAGGAAAGTTATTGCATCAATCATCATTGAGGGTAGAGAAAAAAATAATTCATTAATACAGAACATTTCAGTAGTTTGATAGATGGGACTGTTATTCTGGAGTCATAAAGAGGCAAAAAAAACTGAGTTGTGGGTATGATAAAACATGCCTATTTGGGTTGTGGGTAGTTTTGGTTTGAATTCGTTACGAAGTAATACCAGTTGGAAAGTTGGTGAAATATTAATCAAGTGCTTAGATATGGGGGTTTTTGTATTCTAGGATTAGCTAACCTCCTTTAGTTTTAGTGCAAACTGTAGAAAACCCAAATGTGAGTCAGTGTGAAGCAATGTTTATGGTGCAACAAATGTTTTTTTGGGTCTATTTCTCGTGGGGAGATGGGAAAATTCTGACACCCCAAACACTGGACGGGGAAGCAAAGCCTTGTGGGCATGTGCAGTGCTTTCATATCAAGAATCCCAAATGCACTAGGTATGCATGAATATTTCTTTTTTGGCAGATTTCGATCTTTTTTATGCTGGTATTTTATCTAGGGAATTGCATGGAATGATCTGTTGCTTGTGTTTTTCTATGTTTGGATTTCAAGAGAATAGTCTATTAATGGTGTTTTTCTTAGCTAGAATTTCACATAATGGTTTGTTAATAGTGTTTTTTCTTGGTTTGGAATTTCACATAACGATTCGTTAATGGTGTTTCGTAGGTATGGAAATTTGGAGAAGGTTTATTTATGGTCTTGTTCTAGGTTTTAGCATTGGGAGAGGGTCATATATCTACAGTAGACTATTGCACAAGAAGCCCTGTCAGGGTTTTAAATTTTAGAGCCATGGAGTCCTCTTTTAGCCCTGCCAAGAGCTTCAAACGGTTATACTGTAAAGTAGATTCTCAAGTTTTGAGTGGGAGTATATTTGGATTTGGATTGGTCATTGTGGTGTTCTTTTGCTTCATTTACTTTGATATCAATACAAACTTTATTGGGCTTCTGTTACATATAGAAGATGGTCAACTAAATATATTCATGGAAAATTCTTCTTTTGTTGAAACAAGCATTGATATTAGGAGATTCTCAGAGATTCACTGGTAGAAGTTTTCTTAGAATTTTAATGAATGTGAAATATATACTGGAACATGGGTTTAGGATGATTCACATCCTATCTACCAATCAACCAGTTTCCCTTTCATTGATCCTGGGTTTCATTGCCATGAGAATGGGAGGCCCGACAAATTATTCATGAAATGACGATGACAACCTTTAGGCTACAATCTTCCAAGGTTAGTCTTGCTTTCCTCCCAAGTTCTTGTAGTTGATAAAATGGTTAAACTCTGTTTAATCTGTTCAGATATATTTTGTTCTCAATCTAAAACTTTGATGGAATATTGCATTCAATGCACACAATATAGCCCACTCACAGACTAAGATCAAACATGTTTTCTTGTTTTTCTAGATGATTAAAATTTGAGATTCAATCTATCATGTTCAACAGATGTTCTATTAACAATCTGAATCCTTTGTTGAATTTCATATTCAATTAAAGTAAAATGCAATACTTATGAGAAACATACCAATTATAGAGATAGGTGAGGCACTTATTTCTTCCCCAATTCCTCTTAGATAATACCATGGCGAAATTGGGTTTGATTTGCAAGAGATATTATGCCTCCAATATAAAACTTTAGTTCAATTCCACACTCAATGCAATAAAATTCATAATCTATATGAGAATACACCAATTATTAGATTGAATGTTATTACATTATTCAATGTTACTACAGTATTCAAGACAATCCAAACATAGAATTGACATTCGTAGGTAGAAATGTGTTTTGTGTTTGATCCTTATTCCTTGTCTGCATTTTTAGATTCAGTGCAAGCAACATGCTGAATAGGATCAAGGCAATCCAAACATAGAGTAGCTTTTGTATTTAGAGATGTGTTTTGGGTTTGATCCCATTTCTTTTTCTGCAATTTCAGTTTCAATGCAAGCAACATGCTTAACAGGATACGTAACCGTCATTTAGTCTTTGTTGGTGATTTGATTGGAAGAAACCAGTGGGAATCAACGATTTACATGTTGGAAAAGGTAATTCCCAATTAGCTCCAAATATATGAAGTAAATGGAAGTCCCATTTCAAAGCACACAAGGTATTTTTTCTTCAAATTTAAGGAGTTCAATTACACTGTAGAATATTATAGGGCACCATTCTTGGTTTTGTAAGGTCACCCACCTAAAGACTCGCCTCTAGAAATTAAAAATACTCTGAAATTGGATTTTCTAGACTAGAAATCTAAGCATTGGAAGGATGCAAATATCATGATATTGAAGAGTGTTTTCACTTTTTGCTATTATTTTTAACAGTTTTGTTTTTTCCATTATTGATTCATGAACAATTGGGGAGCTGCAGTTAAAATCCTCTCCACACGGGAAAAGATCGCTCTGTATAAGACTGCATGGAAATGCCAAATTAGGCATTCTAAAATACATACAACCCCATTGCATAGCATGGATTCCCTTTTTGGTTAAATGTTTGATTTCAAGGTGTATTTATTCTGCTTGGAATCTCGCCTAGCATTGCATGGATTCCCGTTAGGTTATATCTTATATATTTTATTTGAGTTATTCTAGGACTCTCATCTAGTGTCATCCCTTATTTTTCCATTTGGAGGAGAGTTTGGATGGAAAAATTATAATGAGGAGTTGAAATACTGAAGACAGATCATGATTTTCACTGTCTCTTATGATTAGAAATCATCTTAATAAAAAAACCTCCCTACAAGATAATAAGTGAGATATGTTGGAAAATTCTGCATACCAACCCAGTGTCAATTTTAAATTTTTACTAATAATCTAAAATAGGAAAAAATTCTCATCGCTAAAATAGGAAAATGTATCTCATTTGTTGTTAAGATTAAAATTTCAAGATGAGCATACTGGGTTCAAATTCAAACTTCTCTCCAAGAATTATCCCATACACCATCTGGTACATGTTTAGATATCTAGATTTAGAACAAGGGAGTGAAGGGTTTGGTTAAACAATCATAAAGATGTAGATTTGGGAAATTTGTAGTAAGAGTCTGAATCCCCTTCATTATTTTTGTGGTCTGTATGTGGTGTATCTGGAACTAATGGATCCTATTAGCTCATTAATTCTGAACCATGTAGAAATTTTTAGTCTTACTTCACATCATAGTAAACAAATGTAAGATCAGTTTGTAAGGATATGATATAAAAATGTAGAGCCTAGAAGAAGAAGTGTAACATAAATTTTTGAACTAACTGAAATAAGGAATGTTTTTATATCATCTGTGATCTTCTTAATATCTGTTTGCTTTTTTGTTAAAAATATTTTTCTCCAATTTTTTTGAAGAATCTCAATCATGATATTAGTCCACAATCAAGATTTTACAAACATCGGTAATGATAGGAATATGTAATAGTGTCATATCATATAAACCCATGATTTCATTAAGCAACATAACATAGAGAATGTATGCAAATTATAGATAGATATTTGAGAAAGGAATTCCCTATATTATTTAATATAAAATATTATTGCGAGGAGCTATATCGGAGAATCAATAGAGTCTCTTGAAGATATGATGAAGGAGGTTTCATTCCAAAGAACACAACATTCATGGAACTTGATAAATGTTTACATTTGCTAGATACAAAAATGAAAGATTTGTAAATGCAAAAAATCTACCTCCAGAGAAGGCCATACTAAATGGGTTTCTCAAAATGTGTAAGGTGCAAGTTTCCAAAATGGATATCCATGAAAACTAAATGGGTATCCATAAAATACCTATGACATGAATTGTAGTAGTTGGGAATGATAAATCCCCTTTTGTTTCTGAAGAATAGCTTATTGCATGGACTTTTGTTATTTCAATCTTTCTTATGGTTGATGGATATCCATGAAAATTAAATGGGTATCAATACAATACCTCTGAAATGAAGTTGTTGCAGGGAAGAATGACAAATCCCTTATTGTTTTTGCATGAGCTACTATCTTTCCAATATTTAATGTAGTTGTTGATTTGCTAAATGAACTACACTTCCTATCCTCCAACTACTTTGTGTTGTTAAAGCTAACACATCTATACACCATACATGTTGTCGACCTCCTTTATCTCTATTAACAATGATATACCTTTTGTTCTGGGGTCCTTGATTAGTATCCTCAAGTCACAGCCAATATTTTCGAAGAGCTAAAATTCCTCTTCAATGGAGGGAGGAGAACCAAGATGACCAACATTCTTTACCCTTTGAAGGAAATGAAATACGTGTGTTCAAAAATGACATTTAGGGTTTGGGTTTCTTGAAGAATACTATGTAAAACACACAAAAAAATCATTTTGATTATATGGTCATGTGCAAAAACTATTAGTGAATGTCCTATTTGTGAAGTTACTTTTTATGAAAAATGTGAATCCTAATATAACACCTCATCAATGGTCCAACAATTAAGAAAAAAGGAAGCCATAGAGAAATAAGTGTGTAATATGCACCCGAAAGGATAAATATTAGCCAAAAGACCATTTCAAGAAGTGCAAAGATAACACTAAACCCTTACAATACAAAGAATCCCTTTAATTGACTCATACTAGTACAAAAAACTTGTTCCATGCAAATGTTGGAAACTTGTGACGATTGTAAAATGGTGAATTGTGTTGAGGGTAAGTGCACCAAGTTGGGGGGCCAAAAGGGGGTCTTAAGTGGATGCATTTTTCTAAAAAATAAAAAACTTCAACTTGTATGAGTTTTTTTGAAATAGTTACACTCCAAATTGGAAGATGTTGTATAAACATAAATTGTAGCATTTTGAGTCTAGTTTCTAAGATACTAAATTTTATTGAAAATGGATAAGTTTAAGTGGGAAAAATAACTAAAATACCAATAGGTGCTCCTGTTTTTGTTAAAAAACATATTAGTGTGACTTTCGTGCCCCCCACCATTTTTTGAGCACCGTTTAATATTATTGAAAACCCTTTTGTAGAAAGATAGCTTGGAGCATCTAGTTTGTGTTAGAGTTTTTTTTAGATTTTTTAGCTAGTATTTATTTTTTTTATGATTTTTCTAGTACAAAAATTTAAAGTTTTGAAAAATAACAGAGCTCCGACTGTGCCCCCCTAACTACTTCAAAAAATATCGAAAATTAGATTTTTTTTAATATGTATAGAATTAGGCCTAGTTTGTGATAGTATATATTTTTTTTCAATTTTGATGAGCTAAAAAAAAGATACACGATAAAAGATAGGCATATTTAAACATTAAAAAATAGCTATAAAAAAGGCATAGTTAGAAAATAAATAATATGGAAACCTTATATTAGTCAGAAAATTTGAAAAATTATATTTTTAGAAAGAAGAAACTTTCCTCTACGAGTATGAACATTATATGTGCTTCTAGCATGCTTTTATTTTAAAAAAATGTTTAAGTGATGAAAAACTTATACTTTAAATTTATTTTAGTAAATATAAGAAATTAGGGCCACTCTACACCTTATGGAACTAGTCTCACAACTCCATTAGTCACAATTCAGGAGATAAATTTTTATAGTATAATTTGGTCGGTATATATGTAATTTTTAGGATTTCAGCATTCAGCCTAGAACTTTTAACGTTTAAATTCTACAATCAAAACCCTAAACCTTAAACCATGAACCCTAGGCCCTAAACCTAAACCCTAAACCCTAAACAATCATCCCTAAACCCTAAACATTAAACATTCAACCCTTACCCATGAGCCCTAAACCTAAACCCTGAGCCTTAAGCCCTAAACCCTGAACCCTAAACTATGAACCATGAGCCCTAAATCCTAAACCTTAAACCCTAAAAAATAAATCCTAAACCCTAAACCCCAACCCCTAAACCCTAAACCATAAACAATGAATCCTAAACCCTAAACCCTAAACCCTGAACTCTACTACCTAAACCCTTAACACTAAACCACTAACTGTAAGTCTCAAACCCTAAACTATAAACCAGAAACCCTAAAGAAAAAATAATAAACCCTCAACCCTGAAAACTAAGTCCTAAACTGTAAACTGTAAACCCTAAACCATAAACCTTGATCCTTAAGCCCTAAACCCTAAACATTAAAGCAAGAGCCTTTAACTCTAACCCCTAAACCTTAAACCCATAACTCTGAACCCTGAACCTTAAGCCATAATCCCTAAACACTAAACCCTAAACCATGATCCTTAAACCCTAAACCATAAACCATAAGCCTTGAACTCTACACCCTGATTGTTGAGCCCTAAACCCTAAATTTAGAGCCCTGAGCTCTAACTCGTAAACCTTAAACCCGTAACTCTAAACCCTGAACCCTGAGCCATAAACCCTAAACCATGCACCCTAAACCCTAAGCTCTAAACCATAAACCCTAAAAATTAAGCCTTGAACCCTACACATTGATCCCTAAGCCCTAAACCCTAAACCATGTACCATAAGCCCTAAACCATGAGCCCTAAACCATAAACCATAAACCTTAAGCCCTAAATGCTAAATCCTAAACCATAAACACTAAACCCTGAACTATGAGACTTAAATGTTAAACCCTAAACCCTAAAAAATAAACCATAAACCCTAAACCTTGAGCTATAAACCCTAAACCCTTAACCTTAAACCCTAAATCCTGATCCCTAAACACTAAAACATGAACTCTGAACTCTACAACCTAAACCCTAAACCCTTAACCCTTAACCCATAGACATAAACCCTAAACTATAAACCCTAAACCCTAAAACCAAAATAATAAACCCTAAACCCTGAAAATTAAATCCTGAACCCTAAACCCTAAACTCTAAACCTTGAACCATGAACCCTGGACCCTAAACCCTAAAAAACAAAATCCAGAGCCCTAATATCTAACCTCTAAACCTCATATATTTCCAGTAGGTCTTATGATTGAGTTCATCTTTTTGAATATTAATATTAGGACCTTATTTCCTAGTCTTGTGCCTAGAACCATCATTAAGTCTTCTTGTACAAATACCTTGTTTATGAGAGGTGGGACAAGAAACTAAATGGATATGGCCTCTACCTTGTGCCTTGTAATGCATATTACACATCTCTGCCAAACTTGTTTCTCCCCACATATACTTGTGTTCTCGAATGTCAATTTCTTTACACTCTGAAACAAATTTCACATTTCTGATATTTCCATGTATGGTATTATGCAAGCCAGGATGACCCATTGGAAGCTGGAAAAAATAACCATCCCAACACGAAAATTAATCTCAAAGGAAATGGAAGAAACACAAATAGCATACCAACGCGAAGGTGTAGGATGAGAAACGAATTACTTACAGTATCCTCTCCTCTAGAGAAAGATTACAACTAAACAGACTCAGATGTTTCAGGCGCGAGAGACTACCAATTATACTGCTCCAACTCATATCACTGACCTGTATATTTTCCAATATAAGATATTGTAGCGATGACATGCCAGACATCCACTCTAAGCTAGGACTTCTCAAGTAAAAAAAAAATCTTCCTTCACTTTCGTCTTCCATATCAGACGGCTCAAATAGATTTAAATAACACAGGGAAGACAACTTCCCAAGTTGGGATGGAATTACTCCATGAAATCTGGATCCAGCTGTACTTAGATATGTCAAGTTTGTTAAAGAACCCAAATCTGCTGGCAAAATCCCCGTAAAAAAAATTACCACTCAGATCCAAATACTTGAGATGGCTCAGTCGAAACAAAGATGAATCAATATTGCGATGATTTACACTGGAAAGCCCCAAATCACTCAGATCTAGCTTAGTTACATGGCCCCCAGATTCTATTTTATCACAACTGACACCACTCCTTACACAGCAGTCCTCCCACAAGTTCAACAGATTATCCCAACCATCAATCAAGCTGGCCTTGAAGGTCAAAAGTGCTCTCAATTCCACGGGAGGGAATCCTTCAACACATACCAACATCATAGAAATGAAAGCGGAGTATATGAGGAAAAATGTGATAATAAACAAGGAAATAGTCTTCTCCAGTTCTCCTGGTAACTCTCCCACTGTCACAGTCGATTTTGATAACCATATCATGAAGGAGAATCTCAAATTGAGGATGTATTGATACTGAACAGATAACAACGTAGTTGGACAACCTGCTACACTAGCTTGTAGCTTCATCTAATCCATCTTGTCATACCCATATGCATTGAATAGAGGATCAAAAAGAGATCACGGCAAAGAAAAACGGGACTCCGCCCACTCCTCCTGCAAGGACAGACATAAAAGTTGGCAGGTTGGGTGGTTGGGAGGAGGCAAGGCAGCAGTGGAGGGCAGTCAGCAAAAAGAAGAATCCGATGCCCAGCGGGCATTACATTCTCCTCCCCTTAGGAAAGCATCGTCCTCGATGTGACATAACACAATGGAAAAGAAATGGTTCGCAACCAAGGACAGGTAGAGGAGACATTACACCCTAAGGTTTAAAATTTAGCTGATTAAAGCACGGCCACAGGGTAGCCTTAGGAACATTTGGTAGAAATTTTAACTTTAAATGTTCTGTGAAGATTGGCAGTTCTTTCTTGTTCATCATTTCATTAGTCTCTTTCCATTATCATTATTTCTAGTTTTAGTTTCTTTTAAAAATATCATCATTGAAGAGTTTTGATTTATTCCTTATTGTGGGTGCCCAACATGAACTGCTAACACAACACCCTATCAGGTTCACAAGACCCTACAGATTCACAAGCACACAAGTATATTCTTCATGACTGTATTACACCACAAAAGGGTTACTCAAATACGGAATAGAATAGGCACAGTCCACATAACATAGTACTCATCACACATCAATGACTGACATACAAAATACTCAAACAACAGAGTACTACAATCACCAGAGATTCCTCAATTCCACGTATGAGGATTTTCCATGACTCATAAAAACTACATGTACATAGGGTCCACAAGGGCATCAATGACATATCCACGACATCACAACACATATCCATCTGACATGAGTAACACATACATCAAAAGACCACTACCAAACATCACAATAACTCAACATATATCCTGAAACATCAACCATACAGACAAATATCATAAGCCTCCCTCAAACTCTTATGCCTCCCTCAAGTCTCTTATGCCTCCCTCAATTCTCTTATGCCTCCCTCAAACTCTTATACCTCCCTCAAGTCTCTTATGCCTCCCTCAAACTCTTATGCCTCCCTCAAGGAGGCCGGTTGACCCTATGGTCTAGGACACATAGAGTTCGAACACTCCTAACCCAAGTGACATAATAACGCGTGGTTCAACAACCCGCTAGTTATCTGTACTCCTTGGGGCGTACCCCTATACAACGAAGCGGGTCCATAGGTCCAACCATTCCATGGTGCATCCCATGACCCTATTCCATACATCACGACAATAGAACCAGCACAACAATCCAATCCAAAGTGCCAAGTGGCAAAGTACAAGCCTTGGGCAAGGCGGTAAGAATTCCAAATTTAAAAGAAGACCCCAAATCAAGCTAAAATAAATGGCCAAATAGCCAAAGTTAGTATCAAAATCCCCATGTTAGTGCCATAAACCAAGGAAATGCCCAAAATTGTAAAGCATGGCAATCAAGAAAAGCTGCTGGTCCTTACAAAATAAAGGTAAAAAGCTCAATTTACGAATAAAATCAACTTATAATAATGTCACATTACGATAACTGTGTGGCCTTATCTAGCCACCAAAGGGGTACTCAACGAGTTGCTAGCACTCGGAACATCGAGCCTCAGCTCGTAAATACATATCAATAATACAACTGTCATCACCTCCATCTGAATCATCCCGCCACCACTTCGACAAGGCTAAACATAGTCATAGATACACTAGGGTTGCATACATACAACCACATAGGGAGAGAGGAAAGGTTCACATGTTGTCTACTAAACCGAGTTTCGGCTCAAGTTATTGACCCATGGTACACCATTCCTCACTCTCAACATACACTTCTACCGATTACCCTCAGGGTCGGTTAGCGTAAGGTTCACAACATAACATGTAACTACATCACTAACACAAAGGTGGTACATATACAAGGTAGATCACAATCATACATTCACTGAGTGTAACACATCACTTTACCACATTCTGCACCCAAAGTGCAAGCACCATACGATAGGGTTCATACACTCACCGTATGACCCTAATTCACAACATGAAGCATGGCATATTACACACATCATACATACGATGAACATAGTACATCTCAACATAACATCCATTGCTACATAACAAGGTGGTACACACATTTCTTCAAAACATGGTAAAAACATCATGATACAACTCATTTCTTTTAACATCAAACTAGTCATACAACACATTGATACACCCACATATCACAATATGCCACAATGCTCCAACACTACGTCATCCACATTATAATTCTTTTCACACATCACAAACAGTGATTCACAAGTGAACTCTTTCTAGAATCCACAAGAAGGAGAGAGAATACTCCCATCCCAAACATATCAACATAATGACAAACACGCACTAAGTGACATACACATCCCGTGCGTTCACAATATCACAATTACGACAATAATCACATCACATTTAAAGCACATTACTCTTCCAATATCTACCACCATCATGCAACATCATCATCATCATGCAGTATCATCATGTAACACCACCACCACCATGTAACATCATCATATAACACCAATCCGGCCCATAGGTTCGAGAGCATGAACCTATGCTCTGATACCAAAGTGTAACGACCCAAATAATCACACACACGAACAACACAGTGAAATACAGGATAACTTTTTTTTTTGACTTGCTTGACACATAACATGACGCAACATGTCGTCACCAAGTATACAACTAACACTGTGAACAACTTGATACAAGGATGGCCATAAAGGCAGCACGGAAACGTTCACACATATCAAGGACAATTTACTTTTCTTTTTGACAAGACAACATAGAAGTACAATCACAGAACACACTCACAGTTAGGGCCAACCACAAAGAGATATTCTTGAGGGTTATTTATTTTAGAAGGACATCTTGCAATTCTTAGCTTACGTTTTCAAGGAGACTCAGGATATGATTCATACAATTCATCTTACCAAGTTAAATTTATTCTTTTTACACAGAGTAATTATCTTTAAATCTTCTCTATTATGACCTTTATTTGCTTAATTCGTTTATCAAGAAAAAGGAGAATTTCAATTCCACAAGGCCATCTGCTCACCACTAATGCTACTAAGATTCGTTCTTGCCCACAAGACAACATGGTTTTAAGTTCAACACACTTAAGAGAAGAGATATAAGGTGCCTTGAAAAAGGGTTAGGGGGAGAAGGTCGAGATGAAACATTTTTAGGACCTCATTAGTTATTGCCAGTATTAAATTGAAGCTAGGGCTCTTAACCAGATTTAACAACAACTTTACTTAGGCTTCGCTAAAAGTATTATCAAGGAGTAAAAGAATTTACTTTCCAAATGGCTGAGAGATAGATTGTGTGGTTTCAAAATTGTTTTCTCTTGTTTATTAAATCTTATTATCCTCAAACAATTAACAGTTCATTTCACCTTAGGGTCATTTTACAAATTTTACCATGAAAGGCATAATGTTCACTAGAGGAGCTAGGGTTATCGTGTTATAAAGTTTACTTGCAATGATAGTCTTGCCCTTGTCTACTCAGAGAATTTCTTGCTCTCAAGTTGGTGACCCCTACGTTACTTTATTTGAATGCAACTTTTAATTTAACTTCCAGAAGTATTTAACAATCCCATGTTAGTTTACTTATGACACTTTATTACTAAGTCATGGCAAGGTTTAACTCAGAATTTATTCTCAAGGCCAAGTTGAAGCAACACTCATTTACGAGAACAAAACAAGATTACATCATTTCCTAAAATACTGATGCACCACAAGTCACTCAACCACAATAACCAAATTTTCTTATAATTTCAATGATGGTCAAACAATACAAGGTTTCCAAAGTTCAGATGACAAAGTCCACAATACTTTATACTAAGACATTAATCCTCTTTTAAACTTTCCACTGGTCGTTAACTACAGTTGAACAACATACAAAGGTTTTCGAGCAAAGAATCTTCTCAACTGAGGTTGATGACAAAAGTCTACAAATCTATCCCTCATCTACACGCAAAATCCATCTGCAGCAAATTTTCTACAAGAGTCAGTTCACGAGAACTGAGCAAGATAAGGCTACACAAAACCACCATAACTATTATCTAACAATATCACGAAAAGGAAGCACTTTATTACAAGAATTGGTTCAAACCTCTAAACACTATCAACACATCAAGTTATAATAGAGTCTTCATCATGCCAATCAAAGAAGGAGAAGACCTTGTACTTCAGTTAGGAGAAAATGCAATGAAAGTAATAATCGTATGAGAATGGCCCTTGGCCCTATAAAGAGATATAAACAATTTAGCAAAGAACAGAATTCCCATCAAGTAAGTAAATAAAAATAGTTACAAGATTGAGATTTGATATATATACACCAACCATCTAGAAATTTATCAAAGGTACCATATGCACAGACTAACATAATATATTTCTAAAAGAACAAGAGTTGATTGGCCCAAGAAAGGGGAACCACAGGTTTCAACAATTAACACTAAAAGTCATACATAACTGAGTTTCAACCGGAAATCAAATAGAGTATACACACAGCATAAGTTTCGAAGCGAAGGCATAGGTATACTAGTTTTGACCATTAACTACAAGATTTTCCAATCATCCAAGAAGGGTCAAAGTCTTACAGGCTAGTAGCAAGCATGCGAGAGAAGAAGGGGGTTCCGTCACACAAGAGTATACAATAATGTCATCAACAAATTTTATAACACTAAGGATTTGCAAACCTCCACTACAATACTAATGTTTGGTTAATTTAAAATAAATTACCCATATCCCAAAACAACCAAATTTTATGGCAACCCTTGGTAACACAGTCAACCGTCACACAAATAGATACAAACATAATTTCTAAGTGACTTTATCAAAACAAAACCTTCCGCTATGAATTCATAGGATTATCACACGAAAGCTGAGTTTTTCCCGAAGGTCAATCACATTTAAGGAAATCTCCATCACAAACTATTACAGTAATTACGTGCATAAAAACTGACCAATATTAATTAATAGCGTTAACATTACAAGGGAGAAAATAATGCCAGTTAGGAAAAACAGAAGAGCGCCATCAGCAATAATTCACAGAGGGCGATTGGACCAAAACTATTCTAGTGTCAACGAGGTACTGGATTCGCACAATGAAACCTCGAGCTTAGTTGATTCGAAAAGCTAGTTATGATTCAAGTTGATAGGGATGGTCAAGGTACTTCTTGAGAATGGCCTTGCAAGCCTAGAAACAAGATGAAAGGTAAGATAAGAGTCTAAACACGCGATCAGGAAAACACATCTGCACACAAACCTTTTCATTCTAAAAGTTTACTACCGAAACTCAAGCTGGCTAGCCCCAAGCATTGATCACACAATCTTACAACCTTTCTTTCTCGATGCCAAAAGGTTATCAAAGGGACTTGCGTAGGAGCTAACAAAATAACGTCAAAAGACAAACTTGGGTGCTAGGGAGGGCTTCATAATTATCGTAAACTTACTTCCATGATAACGAAAATACTAGTTTGATCAACATAATAACTTGTAACTCAATCGTAGAGAAGAATTAATACATAAATAAACAGACGAAGTTCTATCACTCGAGCAAGAGAAACATAACATCCAGAGGAGAGGGCACACGCATCCTTTCGATCAACATACTGACAACGATAAAACTAAAACAAGGAGAAACGAGCAGAAAGGGGAAATCTCCCATCATGACATCCAACTGACAAATCAATGCAAGGAAAAAGTGGTTCGATTTCACAATAATTTTAAATAAAAGTAACAGTAGAAAGGTGTAGAAATATCTTGCCTGTTTCTCCAGCTTCAACAGGTCGTACAGACTCCACACGGGCCAGCATAAAAATTGTAGGTACTGGAATCCGGGTGCACCAGTTCTAAGCGGTCCACCAGTCGAAAGCATTCATTCTTCCACCTCACATGTAAAGTAAGCACCATGACCACTGTAGAAAATCCCATTCCAACTGCCAATCCAAAACACATCCAAAACCATGGAAACCCTTCATCTCTCTCTTCCTCATCATCCATTGTGGGTACTGGTGGAGCAGACTGTTGTAAATGAGGTAGAGAACAATTTCTCTCAAGAGGGCATCCCCACAGATGTGGATTTCCTAAATATGATGATGAATTATCAAATGTTAACATATGACCATCCCTTGGTATCCTGCCTGACAGATTGTTGTAAGACAGATTTAGATATCCCAGAGAATCGAGAAGACCAAGCTGTGATGGAATCTGTCCTGAAAGAATGTTGAGAGAGAGATCCAACGATTCCAACCATTTTAAATTTCCCACACTATCTGGAATTGGCCCATTCAGAGTGTTCATGGAGAGGTTGAGAATAATCAGTCCTTTTAGATTTCCAACTCCAGGAAAAAGATGACCACTCAATCTGTTATTTGACAAAACAATGCATGTGAGGCTGTAACTACGTATTCGCAAACCAAGTTTGATCCTTTGATATTTAGATGTAAACCATCCACATAGCTGTCTCCATCCTTTTCGCTCTCACCAATCGTCCAGCTCTCTCTCCATCCAGTTCGCTGTCTCCCATGGCTCTGAAATTGAGATATGTATCCGGGATCTCACCAAACAAAAGATTTGAAGAAATGTCTAGAATTTGAAACTCTTCCATTTGGCCGATCTGCGGAGGCAGTTTACCTTCGAAATTGTTGGATCTCATTACAAGAACTCGCAGACTGGAACAATTTGCAATCCAATCAGGGATGTTCCCTGTCAAATTGTTTTCCCCCACGTCGAGCACCTCTAAGTATGATAAATTTCTTAGAGTAGAAGGAAGAAGTCCCTGCAGGTTGTTCTTTCCCATGCGCAATGACCTGAGCTTTGTCAACATGCCAAGCTTCTCAGGAATCTCACCCTTGAACCGATTATCTGCAATATTAAGGATCAATATCTCTGATAAGCTGGCTAGATTTGAAGGAATTTCTCCTTGCAAACTGTTATTTTGCAGACGCAGAATCTGAAGATTTGGCAGAGCATCCAGACTAGCTGGAAGAAGACCTTCCAAGTTATTGTCAGAAATGTCTAGACTTCTCAACTGTGATGAAAATTTCCACAGCCAAGAAGGAAGACTTCCGACAATTTTGGTGGCTGATAATCGAGATAGGTAATGATCCTGAAATCTCATTATCACTCAAGTCAAGAAAAACAAGGGAGGAAAGATTCGTCAAAGAAACTGGGAAGGTTGATCCTGAAAGATTACAACTAGACAGACTCAGATGTTTCAAGCACGAGAGACTACCAATTATACTACTCCAACTCATATCACTGACCTGTATATTTTCCAATATAAGATATTGTAGCGAT
The DNA here is from genome assembly GCA_019776745.2 of Taxus chinensis. Taxonomy (NCBI): domain Eukaryota; kingdom Viridiplantae; phylum Streptophyta; class Pinopsida; order Cupressales; family Taxaceae; genus Taxus; species Taxus chinensis. The sequence goes on from CM034157.1 coordinate 215,423,144, forward strand.
GACATGCCAGACATCCACTCTAAGCTAGGACTTCTCAAGTAAAAAAAAAATCTTCCTTCACTTTCGTCTTCCGTATCAGACGGCTCAAACAGATTTAAATAACGCAAGGAAGACAACTTTCCAAGTTGGGATGGAATTACTCCGTGAAATCTGGATCCAGCTGTACTTAGATATGTCAAGTTTGTTAAAGAACCCAAATCTGCTGGCAAAATCCCCATAAAATAATTACCACTCAGATCCAAATACTTGAGATGGCTCAGTCGAAACAAAGATGAATCAATATTGCGATGATTTACACTGGAAAGCCCCAAATCACTCAGATCTAGCTTAGTTACATGGCCCCCAGATTCTATTTTATCACAGCCGACACCACTCCTTACACAGCAGTCCTCCCACGTAGTTCAGCAGATTATCCCAACCGTCAATCAAGCTGGCCTTGAAGGTCAAAAGTGCTCTCAATTCCACGGGAGGGCATCCTTCAACACATACCAACATCATAGAAATGAAAGCGGAGTATATGAGGAAAAATGTGATAATAAACAAGGCAATAGTCTTCTCCAGTTCTCCTGGTAACTCTCCCACTGTCACAGTCGATTTTGATAACCATATCATGAAGGAGAATCTCGAATTGAGGATGTATTGATACTGAACAGATAACAACGTAGTTGGACAGCCTGCTACACTAGCTTGTAGCTTCATCTAATCCATCTTGTCATACCCATACGCATTGAATAGAGGATCAAAAAGAGATCACGGCAAAGAAAAACAGGACTCCGCCCACTCCTCCTACAAGGACAGACATAAAAGTTGGCAGGTTGGGTGGTTGGGAGGAGGCAAGGCGGCAGTGGAGGGCAGTCAGCAAAAAGAAGAAGCCGATGCCCAGCGGGCATTACAACAATAGAGAAAATAGATTGAAAATAAAAATAGAAAGGGCAGTTTCTCTATTTTTTCCTTTACATGAACATTTTTCATGATCTAAAATGTGAGGGGTATGAGTATATTGTATTGATAGCCATTTCCCTATTTTTTAGTGACTCCAACATATTTATGCCATAAATGGTATCCATTCAGAAAAATCTTCCATGTTTGAAGTGTCTTTTAAGCTTTGTCTACACATTATTTTGATCTATTAGATTATTCCCATGGTTTGCATATTGTTCAGGATGATAGAAAATCATTATATGATTATTCCTACCCACATCAAAATCTTTCTTATGCATCCTGAAGCAAATTCATTAAACATTTGAAAATTTGTTCAATTCTTATTCCTGAAGGCTTTCTGAATCTCTCTCCACAAACCTTATTTTGTTTCTTGGCAACATTATAGATAACAACAATGCCATCATTAGAATTATGATAGTTCGGGAGCTCTTATTGAGCTCACTTTTCAATTAATGAAAGCTTCTTATTTGACCTCTTTCCTTGTCTAAATAAGAGTTGTAGCTTCCTGTAAGTTCAAATAATGTTTTTTTCCTGAATATAAGATAATGTTTTCTTGGTGAAGTTTAAATCCGTTACTGTAAGTTTTGGATTGTGTTGAGAGGGATTATCAAGGGTAAGTGCACCAAGTTCGGGGGCCAAAAAATGGACAAAAACCCAAAAACATTCGAAACGCGTACGCGTTTTTCCATAACGCGATTGCATTTTAATTTTTTTGGGTTAGTAATTACCGAGCCTCAAATGCATATTCATTTTGTATAGTATGGACTATATATGTGTATTTGGGGGGCTTATACTTACAAAAAATAAATGTTTAAGTAAATATAAGAAATTAGGGTCACTCTGCACTTGATGGAAGTGGTCTCGTAGCTCCAACAATTATAATCTAGAAGATAGTTTTTCAAAATCTAATATGGTCAGTACTGAACTCATTTTTCAAGATTTCAGTAAAGGACCTAAAAATTTCAGGGCATATATATTTTAGTCGGTCTTTGTCTTGAGAAAGCATATACTCGTTTTATAGGTCTTTTTACCTTCTAAATTGGATTTTGGCCCTACCATTGCTTGAATTGGTACCAATTATTAAATTTGTTCCATAATTCACTTTTGTGACCATGAATCAACTGTATGATGCTTGATTACTTCTTACTAAAATGAGATCCTCACTTTTTAGATAGAGGATTGCTCCTAAAATGGGATTCCTCACTTTTTAGTTGGAGCTATTTAATGTCAAAATGTAGGCCCCACACTTGCTCCATCCTCACATTCTACTATTGCTTGGGAGAAAATGCATTTGGGCTAGATATTTCTTCGAAAAATCCAACAATATTTTTGAAGGCTACATTATGGAAATGGATTAAATGCCAAAAAATACGCATCATGGAATTTTTTTGAATTCTATAAATTTGCTACTAAAAAATAGTATTTAAGAGGTAGAAAAAGATCACATCATGGTAAGAATGCATATTGCACATTGAAATGCACAATGTATGATTATTAAGAAAAGTAATCTTTAGTGTACACCATTAAAATTCTAAATATGAAATTGAACTACTTTATCATGCCACAAACTATTTTTTTATGTTGCAGATTTTATAAAATCAAATGTCTATGCTTTTGAGCCAAAATTTCATACGAAACAACACGATTACGTTCCTGAAAATGTTACACTCAATTTAGAACAACAAATAGATTGCAAGAAGCTGCTAAATTTCTAAAAGAGAAAATGGTATTTTCTACTGACCCACATATAAATTAACTCAGGGATGCCAAAGGAGAGGAAATTTACAATGCACATATCAATGGCCTTCTAAGAATGGAGAAGGCAGTTTGCAAAATCTGATGAAGAAAGATGGATTGGTTCCAAATCCTGCTACATGCTAGGCACTATTAGAAAGGTAAAATACAGATGCTTTGTGCCAAATGCACTTCTAAATGAGGGAAACACAAGAAATAAAAATAACTATTAAAGGAAATGCTCAAGCAGAGATTTAATTGCTACTCACAATCCACGTTCTGTAGAACTTTACAGAGGGCAATAGATGAAAAGAGTTTTTACTTTTCATACCTATAAAGTTGTCCACACCCTGTTCCAAAGCTCCCATTTTAGCCCAAGCTGGGAGGAGGCCAAGAGGATATTGAGAGAATGATGGTTGTGGAATTCAGCTTTACACCTGCCAATTGTGCATTTGCATGAAAGTTTCTAAAGCCTTCTCAACAAACCCATTTTGTGTGTATCCTACAATGAATCTGAAACTAAGCTGGAAATAGTTGGAAGCATCTAAGCATTGGAATCTTGTGTGCATGGATATCCGCTTTATCCACATGGAAACCTGGTAAACAGAAGTTTGTGGGTATATTTATTAACTTGAATAAAAATTGTTTTGTTCTAGGTAACAGTCCCTGGTTGTCTTCAGGTTTTCTTGTCATAGAAATCTGTGGTGATATTTTTTACAGTGAGATATCCGAAGTTGTGCATGTAGTGCTTCAAATATATGCCATTTCCTCGACAACAATGATTACTGGGTACATCGTAAATGGATATGCTGAGAAATCCATGGCAATAATTCACCAAATGTAAGAGGGTAAGAAAATTCATGCTTATGTAGTCAAAAGTGCTATAATAGAAATGTATGCTAAATATGGATGAGTGATTTCTTGGACAACAATGATTGTAGCGGATGGAATTAATAGTTTTTAGGTTTTAGCCCTTGATTTAATTGTGTACGTATGGATTTTTACAATAATAACATAAATACATATCTATTGGAGTTAGAGGTCTACACATGATTATTTCCCCGGAAAGGATGACTGCGAGAGTGTGGACCAAGATCGACTACAAATGCACTTAAAGAGTAAGTTTTTATGAGAGAGGAACAAAACATGAGCCAAAAGATAGTTTATATTTTGAATGTAAAAATCATAACTTTACAAGAGGCGTGAATAGGAAGTGGAGAAGTGTAATTATCACCTAAAAATTTGGAGAAGTGTAGCTCCAATATATACAAATGATGCCTAAGAAAGTTAAATACATGTAGGAAAAACCATACAATGGAATAAAAAACCCTACACTAACATCCCCCTTATGCTTAACTTAGGTGCGTAGAATAAATGGGTCCTAGCAACAAGCCCTGATGAGGCACTCAATACATAACAAATCCCTAATAAAGTGGAGAAAAGGAGAAAACCCATAGGAAAAACTTCTCACCAAAACAGAGAAAGATAATAACATAGAAAGTATCCCTCAACAAATAAGCCCCCTAGCGAACATAGAGAAGCCCCCCTTTTAAATAGAGAGAGAAAGAAGAGAAGTAGATGGGACTAGCCAACTCCCCTAGAATGTTATGTGACTAAATGGACTATAAAAAGGGTGATAGTAAATAAAATAGGATCTAGAAGTATTTCATGTGAAAAATGGAATAAAAGGATTATGTGAAGACTATTGAATAATCTTTTTATTAAAATTTATGTTGAAAAACACTAAACCAATGTAATGAGAGGTTACATCTGCTGGTAACTATGTCCTCCACCATATATAATGGGTCAAACATTTGACTAATAGATATGTGACTGTAATGAGAAAAATAAAAGGAATGATAATTATCTGTATGGTAAAGGGAAAGAGACTTCTAACACTTTGACTAATAGTGATATGAGGTCCATAGAGTAAGTCCAAGAGGAGGCACAAAGTGCACTATTATAATTGCCAAGGTTAGTTTATAACACGAGTTCCCATTGGTGAGTGTGGTCAATGTGTTAGCCTACCTAGAAAACTTGTCATTGAATAATTTTATCTTCAGATATGTAATTAATGAAAAGTGTATAGTGGTGATTTGTGTTATTTAATTTATAAATATTATCAAATTCAATATTTATTGATATGTTTACAATGTGTATTTCAATCTAAATTCATTAAGTTTAATATATTTATTTTTGTATAAAAATGAATCAAAGATTTGGAATTAGGTACATCACATTTGGTTTCAAAGTCTATGATCTTTAAGAAACTGTGCAGAAAAGTAAAGGGCTTGTTCTTTTCATATATATATATATATATATATATATATATCTCTTTCTGTGTGTGTGTGTGTGTGTGAGAGAGAGAGAGAGAGAGAGAGAGAGAGAGAGAGAGAGAGAGAGAGAGAGAGTAATTTTATCTACCTTGTTTAATTTTTCACTCTTTATTAACTATAATCTCTCTAAAATGTGTGTGTGTGTGTGTGTGTGTGTGTAATGCGAGACTATGATTTTAACGAGAAGAAATAAAGGAGATAAATGCCTTATATTTGTTGGTTGATGTGCTCATTTTAAAAATGAAATCTATGTGTTTTTATATGAAATCACCATTTAGAAAAGCATTTTTCACATCCATTTGGTGAATGAGAAGCTAAAGCTAGGAGAATTCTAAAGGTGCTCATTTTGGCTATGGGAGAAAAAGTTTCGACATAATCAATACCATGTTTCTGAGTAAACCCATGAGCTACTAATCATTCCTTAAATTTATCAAATTTTCCTTCAAAGTTATAATTAATCTTATACAACCATCTAGATCCTACAATTCTTATTTTTTAAGGAGGTAATAATTCCAAAGTTTTATTCTTAATATGAGCATTGTATTTAGATTTCATAGCATCTTTCCATCTTTTGTATTGACTAGCTTCCTCAAAAGATTGTGGTTCAACCTCATATAAGATCATCAAATCATGATAAGTACGTTGACTACTAGTAACCTTTCTACGAATATAAGGATGTGAGTCCTTAATCAGATTATGATCCCATTTAGGTATTTTAATTTGTAATTAATTTTGTGATAGCTCCTCCTCAACCACTATATTTCTATTGTCTAGAGACATATTTCATCCTCTAGGACTTTAGTTTCTTCCGCGTGAGAAACACAGGGAGGTTTGCAAGAAGCTTCAAAAAATAGTTTTTCTAATACATGGACATTCCTATTTTCTATAATGTCATGTTTAAAAGATCATGTAACGACCCAAAATTTCGCACACACTAACAACACAGTAAAATACAGAATAACTTTTTTTTTTGACTTGATTGACACATAAAATACGACACAACATGTCGCCACCAAGGTTACAACTAACTCTGTGAATAACTTGATACAAGGATGACCACAAAGGTAGCATGGAATGTTCACACCCATCAAGGATAATTCACTTTTCTTTTGACAAGACAACATAGGAAGTCCAACCACATAACACACTTACAGTTAGGGCCAACCACAATGATATATTCTTGAGGGTTATTTATTTTAATAAGGACATCTTGCAATTCTTAGCTTACGTTTTCAAGGAGACTCAAGATATGATTCGTACAATTCAACTTGCCAAGCTTTTATTCCTTTACACTGAGTAATTATCTTTAAATCTTCTCTATTATGACATTTATTTGCTTAATTCGTTTATTTAGAGAAAAGGGTAATTTAAATTCCACAAGGCCATCTATTCACACTAACGCTACTAGAATTCGTTCATGCCCATATGACAACATGGTTTTAAGTTCAACACACTTAAGAGAAGAAAAACAAAGTGCCTTGGAAAAAGGTTAGAGGGAGAAGGTCGAGTTGAAATCATCTTTAGGACCTCATTAGTTATCACCAAGTATTTAATTGAAGCTAGAGATCTTATCCAGAATTATCACAGATTTTACTTAGGCTTCACTAAATGAGTATTACCAAAGAGACCAATTTACCTTCCAAAAGGCAGAGAGATAGAGTGTGTGGTTTCCAATTTGTTTTCTCTGGCTTATTAAATCTTATCATCTTCATAACAACTAACAGTTCATTTCACCTTAGGATTCATTTTATGAATTTCACCATAAAAGGGATAATGTTCACTAGTGGAGCTAGGGTTATCATGCTATATAATTTTACTTGCAATGATAGTCTCGCCTTTGATTACTTAAAGAATTAATTGCTCTCAATTTGGTAACCTCTACGTTAGTTTATTTGAATATAACTTTTATTTTAACTTCTATAAGTATTAAACAACCCATGTTAGTTTTACTTATGACACATTATTACTAAGTCATAGTCAAGATTTAACTCAACATTTATTCTCAAGGGTAAAGTTGTAACAACACTCATTTACAAGAACAAAACAAGGTTACATCAACTCTTAGAATACTGATAATCCAATAGGGTCACTCAACAAGAGGTAACCAATTTTCTTAGATTTTCCAAGATACACAGACAATTCAAGGTTTCCAAAGTTAAGATGACATAATCCACAATACAATATACTAAGACATTGATCCTCTTCTAAATTTTCCACTGGGACGTTATCAATAGTTGAACAATATAAAAAGGGTTCATGCAAAAGAACTTCTCAACTGAGGTTGATGACAAAATTTTACAAGTCTATCCCTCATCTACCCGCAAAATCCATCTGCAACAAATTTTTTTTCTACAAGAGTCAGTTCGCGAGAACTGAGCAAGATAAGGCTACACAAAACCACCATAACTATTATCTAACAATACCACGAAAAGGAAGCACTTTATTACAAGAATTGGGTCAAACCTCTAAACACTATCAACACATCAAGTTATAATAAAGTCTTCATCATGCCAATCAAAGAAGGAGAAGACCTTGTACTTCAGTTAGGAGTAAAAGCAACGAAAGTTATAGCAATCGTACGAGAATGGCCCTTGGCCCTATAAGGAGAAATAAACAATCTAGCAAAAACAAGAATTCCCATCAAGTAAGTAATTAAACCATAATTACAAGATTAAGATTTGATATATATACCAACCATCTAGAAATTTATCAAAGGTACCAAAAGCATAGGCTTAATATAATAGATTTCTAAAAGAACAAGAGTTGATCAGCCCAAGAAAGGGGAACCACGGGTTTCAAAAATTAACACAAAAAGCCATGTAAAATTGAGTTTTAAACCGGAAATAAAATAGAGTATACACACAACATAAGTTTCAAAGTGAAGGCACAATATACTAGTTTTGACCATTAACTCCAAGAGATTTTCCAATCATTCAAGAAGGGCCAATGCCTTAAAGGCTAGTAGGAAACACGCGAGAGAAGAAGGGGGTTCCGTCAAACAAGAGTATACAATAATGTCATCAACAAATTTTTATAACACTAAGGATTTGCAAACCTCCACTTACAATTCTAATGTTTGGTTAATTTAAAATAAATTACCATATATTCCCAAAACAACAATATTTTAAGGCAACCCTTGGTAACACAGTCAACCGTCGCACACATAGATACAAACATAATTTCTAAGTGACATTATCAAAACAAAACCTTCCGCTATGAATCCATAAGACTATCAAATGAAAGATGAGTTTTTTTTTTTCCCTGAAGATTAATCACATTTAAGGAAATTTCCATCACAAAATATTAAGGTAATTACGTGCATAAAAACCGACCAATATTAATTAATAGCATTAACATTACAAGGGAGAAATAATGCAAGTTAGGAAAAATAGAAGAGCGCCATCAACAATAATTCTGAGAGGGGGATTAGACCAAACTATTCTAGTGTCAACGAGGTACTGGATTCACACAATGAAACCTCAAGCTTAGTTGATCCGAAAAGCTAGTTATGGTTCAAGTTGATAGGGATGGTCAAGGTACTTCTTGAGGATGGCCTTAAAATCCTAGAAACAAGATGAAAGATAATATAAGAGTCTAAACACGCGAGATGGAAAACACATTGCACACAAACCTTTTCATTCTAAAAGTTTTAATACCAAAACTCTAAGCTGGCTAGCCCATGCATTGCTCACACTAATCCTACAACCTTTCTTTCTCGATGCCAAAAGGTTATCAAAGGGACTTGTGAAGGAGCTAACAAAAAACGTCGAAAGACAAACTTGGGTGCTTAGGAGGGGCTTCATAGTTATCGTAAAGTTACTTCCATGATATCGAAAATACTAGTTTGATCAACATAATAACTTGCAACTCAATCGCAGAGAAGAATTAATACATAAACAAACAGACGAAGGTCTATCACTCGAGCAAGAGAAACATAACACCCAGAGGAGAGGGCACACGCATCCTTTTGACCAACATACTGACAACGATAAAAGCTAAAACAAGAAGAAACAAGCAGAAAGGGGAAATCTCCCATCATGACATCCAACTGACAAATCAATGCAAGGAAAAAGTGGTTCGATTTCACAATAATTTTAAATAAAATAACAGTAGAAAGGTGTAGAAATATCTTGCCTTTTTCTCCAGATTCAACATGTCGTACAGACTCCACACTCTTCATAAAACAATTGCTTGAGACAAGGATGTGAGTACTGCTGCTGGCGATGTCAAAGGGCCAAATGTGATAACTTGATAGACAGATGGGGTACAAAATTTAACAGTTGAGTCCTTTCGCAAATCCACCTCACAGCCTCGTAGTACTCTTCTTCACTGGAAACAACTCCAGTGAGAAGTCTTCCATCTTGGAAACGCTTCAGCAGTCCTATGAGATCATCAAGCATGTTATCAACCAAGTACAGAGGAGAAAAATTCTGTGAAGGAATAAAAGGACGATGCCCTTGCAGGAAATACAGAAACAAAATTTAAGCAGAGGTTGAATATAACGTTTCTGGTGGAAGCCCAAGACAGTACTTTTGAGTTCCAAGTGGCTAGCAGTGCGGTGAAAATGCTGCAGCTTGACAGAAAGGATTTCCTTTTATGGCCTCTCTGCCCATGCAAGGGATTGTAAATACTTTCGCATAAATTTGACAAGATTCTTGAACAGAAAGGACTCCTGCGTAATATCTTCATGAATATAAGAACAAAGGGTAAGACTCTACCTTGCAGGTTCACAGGATTCCAAATAGCAAAGGTATGCCGGTCACATTCTTCAGGGTTTTAACAACATAAATTCAGCTAAAGCTAAGCCTTGTATATGCTGATAATTCCAACAGAAACCAGCTTATGCCTTCCAATGACTCGTTGAAGAAGTTCATAAAATTGCAAAGCAAATTGTGCTTTCATGAATATTCTGATATGAAACAGATCTGCCTCTATGAGATTCTCTTCCATGAGTTACATCGTGAACAAGTAAGGTCTCAATAGAGAATCTTTTCAATAAATTTCATCAGGTCGCTGGTAATACTCTCACTGTCACATAGTCGATTTTGAAGCACTCAAAAGCTTCATACCAAACTGAAGGTCTGTCATCCTGGCTAATTTGAGGATGCAGAATACTGAACAGATAACACTCATAGTTGGACAACCTGCTTGTTGGAAGCACTCAGAAAGCAGGCGTAAGGCTATACTGCAGCATGCTTGTTAAAACTTGGCTATTAGAAGAGACAGGCTGCTGCTGTGGATGCCCCGACTTTCATTTGAACACACCTCGCAGATATGGCAGTGGAGGCCAACACGCCTACTTCACTATCCCCCAGCTTGCCAGGAAAACAATAATGCAAATAGAAACCATTTCAACCCCACGCCAACCAAAGGAGTAAAAGCCATAAAGGCACGGTGGATGACAAGGAAAAGAAATTGGGGGGGGCATGACATCATTCCTTTTCCTTTCTGAAGTTAAAGTTTCATTTTCCCATGGTTTGTTGCAAGGGTGTCCGGATTCACAAACAGAATAAAATAGTTTTTTTTAAAACACTATGATCTCTGCCTCCGTGAGAAATAGGCACATGCATAGAAGCAATGGATCATTTGCTAATATACATGAAAGAAAAGCGATTCTATCAAATCATGTGAGGGCTCTTTTGGATGACTTGCAATTACGAAGACCAGGTGGATGCTGGTCATTGCCAAAATTGGCATGGAGGCTGAGCCATCGTGAAATTTCATTGGTTAGAAATTTACAAATTTTCTATGGGGTTTGATCATCGTTTCAACTTGCAGAGCTTTGTTTTAACTTGGAAACATTCCTGATTTATCTTAGGAGCTCGTTTGGCGCTTTTATAGCTATTTGTGACTTTGAAAACTACCCTAAAGCTCGTCATTTGAAGGTCCAAAACTAAATGTATTACACTGTTTTTAATTTTTTTTGCAAATTTGTGCACATAGAATGTTTCCTCTGAATCTGAGTTTTTTACTTTCACTGTCAATCTTTTAAAGTTTTTTACATGATATAGGTGTGAAGATTATATTGACACAAATATGGGTGACTTTCAGCTTGAATCAACTCAAATTTTGATTTTTTTTTACTTGCTCTTGTACGAGCCAAATAATCTCCATGAGCTAAGGCAGTTATCGAGGGTGGAGGTATGAAAATTCATCTCCAAGAATATTAATACTTGCCTCATTGTGTCAACTAAATGGGAGGTTTTGATGCCACCCACAAGTTGTTACTCTTTTAATAGAATTAAAAACAACATGAGGAAACAGGAGGCCATAACTCCATCCAACCCGCAGAAAACTGCAGCTTTAAAAATCACCTTAAAAACACACAAGCAGTGTATACTCATGTGCTCCAAAACATCTAAAATTTCATTGTATATATTAGATCTCTTATTGCATCCTTGATCGCTTGCAATAAATATTTTCATTCTTAGAATTAAAATGCAGTTGTAAGTAAAAATAAATCATTATTCAATCTATCTGCCTTCCGATGTATCTTTGAATAATTCCTCTTCTTTAAATAACATATCTGGTCCATTGGAGAATATTCATATTTTAAATTTATTCCTTGAAGCTGGTAATTAGGAACCAACTTACTATTTATTCATTTTCAACTCAACAAATGAAGCTGTCACGCAATCCTTGTTCTTGTACTTGGTTTTTGGTTTGAGAAAACATTATGAAGGATGATTATGGCTGTACTTTGATGAAAGATGCGGATTTTTCCTAGTTCAACATTGACATTTTGTGTAGCTATCCATAATAGCAAATAGTTGTATAATATTTACAAGTCTTGAAATCTTTCCTCTTACTCAATGTACTTTGAGCCAAAGGTATTCTGAGCTTTCTTTAAATGGTAGCAACTAAACATCACAAGTATGAACATGACATAAATTCTGTGAGACCTAATCTTTGAATCAGAGGAGAAATTTGAAAACAGAAAATGGTTAGTTGGACAATATCTACATGTTGGGAAAATAATAGCACAAGGAATTCTGCCATTCTGTTTATCAAAAAGGATTGCCGAAAGAACTGTTGAGGGTAGGACGCTGAATGGATCATTGACCAGAAACCTCGTATAATCAAAGTAATGAGTGCATGAGAGATAAGAAGTTGAAGCTCTACATCTAGAACGCATGAAAGCACATTCTTTATATAATATAGTAAGTATGTTTTGTACAGAATAATTCTTGCTGGATCATAATTTATCAAGGGTAACAACTTGTAATACATTGTTGAATTTATCACAATCAAAGTACGAGGGAACGGATTGGAAATTTTATAAAATAATTGAATAAAATAGCTTTGAATATATCCTCATACCATTATGCATTGAAAAAAAAACATTAAAAATGCATGTCATTGAGTTAACAACGTACTACCATGGAACGACAACCCATATCTCACATCGATCACAGGAAATTCACATAAAAATTTGACATCAAAATTTTATACATTTAATGAACAATTTTGTAAAATAACATATTCAACTATCATTTATTAGGATTAAAAACATAATACGTTGTTGAATAATGTTGTAATCAAAGTAGCAGTTAACAAAAAGGAAAATACTCCAAAATAGTTTAAATGAAATTCATGGGTATGATTCATAAACTTGAACTATCCAGTGCAAAAAAACACACATTAAAAATAAATGTGTATGAGGACAACATATAGACTTTGGAACAAGATACTTTTATAGATCATGTATGCACAACAAGATTTGACATTGTAGTTTTATATAGTACAGTAAGTTATTTTCAAGAGATGTGTTGAATCATTGTTATTAGGGGTAACAACGTAATACATTGCTCAATTGCAACTCAAAGTATTGCACAATGCATTGGGAATTATTCCAAAGTAATGGACATGAAATAATTTCAATAAACTCGTCACACTTTGTATTGCAAAACAAACATTGAAAATGTCCAAATTTCATGAGGTAAAAACAAGTTGGACCCAAAAAGCTAATTTCATATACCATCATTATGTACATGATTACTTTGACATAACAATTTTAAACAATATAATGGCTGCTATTTATAACAATAGGTGGAGGCCATTTATTAGTGGTAACAATGTTCTTTTATGTTCTGAAATGTGGCAGCTTTCAAAGCCTATCGTAGGTTTAAAGTATTCAAAACTAATTGAATGAAATCATTACGCTTGACAAATATTCAAAGTCATAAACTATACCTTCATACATGAATATCCAATTTGGATGCATGTTTTATTTAAGTCATAATATCGTACTGTGGTGTAATAACATAGTACTTTGACACAATTTATATACTAACACCAAACTTTGAAATTATTTATAATAGAGTATAATAGAGGATACCCAAAAAATTATAGTGCATTGTATAAGAATTATCTGGGTTAAATTATAGTGCATTATATAACAATTGGAGAAAAGTATATAAGGATAGCCGCGGGTCTTATTATTTGCAACGAATTAGCTGGAGAGCAAGAAGAACACATTTGATCTTTTCAGGAAGAGGAATGTAAATTAGTTACATAACATGTTAGTTTGATATATCTTTACATTCAACTACCTTACAATTCCATCCAAAATATTTGGTAAATATATAAGTTACACATAGTAAATACCCACTAAACAAATTCCATCACTTTCATTGGTTTTTCTTATTATAAATTGGGCATCACTTTCCTATTCTGTCTCAAGGCAAATTTACCATATCATCAGCATATTTTGAAACACCTAAATAAATTAACATAAATAAATAAACCAACTTATTTGGCACCATTAGAAAGGGGATTTGCTCATTACAATAATGTTGCGTAATTCACACCTTTCTCTACGATGAGTTTCTCCTTTCATTCTATCCATGAAATTTAATTTAGATTTGGCATAAAGTTTACAAACCATTTGAATACAACTCTCCCCTAGATTACCATTTAACTCTGTGTTTTTGAAAGCACCAATAACATCAATTTGGATTACCTTAAAATATGTTCGGAGATATCAGATGTGCTCGATACATATGTCAAATCTAAAGGTTGGTTACACAACATTATTCCTCTAATTAATTTAGTCATATGGAGCTATTGGTTACTTAGTGTCATTACTTGGTATGACATGGCACTCATAATCGTGCATTACACAAGTAGAAAAAACCATAAAATTGCCTCATGAAAATATGCGAATAAAGTAATTTTTACTACTTTCTAATTTTAGTCTTTACACCTTAACATTTTCGATTAGATGGAATTCATTTTATTAGATAGCCAAGACGTAAACATGAGTAAAAATTTGAAAACTAAACCATGGGAAATAAATACCTGCATACATCCCACAACCCTATTTTCATGGCTTAGATTATTTGTAACGACTCAAAAATCAACACACGAACAACACAGTAAAAGACATGATTTTTTTTTTGACTTTCTTCGACACATAACACGACACAACCTGTCGTCACAAGGTTACAACCAACTCTAGGAACCACTTGTTACGGGGATGACCACAAGGTCCGCACGGAAACGTTCACACCCAAAAAGAATAATACACTTTTCTTTTTTTGACAGAACAACATAGTAGTCCAACCACATGACACTCTCACAGCTAGGGCAAGCCACAGTAAGAAATGATTGAAGGTTATTTATTTTGATAAAACACCCTTTAACTCATGACTTATGTTTTCAGAAAGATTCAATGTATGATTCGTACAAATTCATCTTACCAACTGAATTATTATCTTATACACTGTAGAGTAGTTCACTTAAAGTCTTCTCCTACTTGTTAAATATTATTATCTTCCAGAAACTAACCATTATTTTCCCTTAAGCTTGTTTAAGAGTTCACCCAAAAGGGGTAGTGTTCACTAGTTTAGCTAGGGATATCAAATTTATAAAATTTTGCTTTACAAGGATAGTTTCACCTTTGATCATTTCTGGAGTCTCTTGTTCTCAAGTAAGTCATCTCTACATTAATTTATCTAAATATATATATTTTAGTTAACTTCTATAAGGGATAACCACTCCATTTAATTTTACTTATATCACATCATTACAAGGTGTCAGAGAGTTTTGGCTTAACACTTTATTCTCAAAATCGAGGTTTTACAATACTTATGCCAATGTAATGATTGAATATCATTTCTCACAAAGGTAAGTTACTAGTCTAACAACAAAATCGAAAGAACACTTCACCACGTGGTTTTCCGAACATACCAAGACAAGAGATCTTCTAAACTCCTTGCAAGAAAAGTTACAAAATTTACAACGCATTGAACTTTCTACAAAGAACTTCATAATTTGAACTGATGAAACTTTTACACTCTTTTCTTTAATCTACTCGCATAATCCATCTGCACAAATATTTACTAGAGTCAGTTCGCTAGAACTGAGCATGATAAGATATAAACCTCACCTAATAATTTATGCCATCTAGCATATAAATAAATGAAAGTTTGCAATACTCCTTATCAATTAAAATTTCTAACATACATTTTAAAACTTAACTGCACATCTCATGATAATACATTTCATATCATTAATGTTCACTTCTTTAAGATCTGCTTACATAAGAACACAATTCCAAGTGACTAGATATACAACCTTAACCATGCAATCAATCATACTTAAATTACAGTAATAATAATAACGCTCACCTAATACCCTCGACCTACTTCACATATATAAGTATCCAACAATATTATCTTTCAATTAAATAAAAGCACCAACGACATTAAGTTTATATAATAAATACAAGTATCAATCTTATATTATTCATCGATATTACCCAAGTATCAAACCTTCATAGATAATCAGTGATATGTAACTATAATTGGATATTTATCTCACAATTTTAAGAATATACTTATGTTAACAAATATTCCGCGAATAAGTTCAAATATTACTTAGATTTCCTTTTGGTTGTTTATTACCATGTCTTTATATGTTTCTATTAGTATAAGAGTCCAACTCGTTGGAAAGAGTCACGATCAACATTATTGTCATATTTTGCTAATATGTCAAAGATACATTTGAATAACTAAGATATGTAAGCGCGGTCCAAGCCACTATGAATGCAAGTATCAACATTATCTCAACTCCTAATAAGATGCGAGTATCAATTTTTAGCTAACATAATAATCATCGTAAATACCAGAAAATATTCCACTCGTTAACCAAGTATTGAAACAACATATTTATCCTTACTGGTTACCTGATAACATAATATACCCTGTTATATAATTCAACCTCCACTTGCATACCCCAATTTATGGGTATTAATTATTGTTCTATAAAATGAAGTTAAATAATTTCAGGTGGACTTATATCCTTACTGTCATACATGGTATGCACAGTCCCATTATGGTAGCTGTCACCTTTACTTAAGGCTATGCATGACTCCCTTTTAGGGTAGTTATCTTAACTTCCCTATTCATCTGTTTTCCTACCAAAAGTCTTTCGACAAGTTTCAAGGTCAAAGTATAAGAGAAATTTGAAATTTCATATTTCAAGCATTTCCTGAATGCATATGCATGAGGATATCACGTATCAATCAAACTTGAAGAATGTCAAAAATCATGAGAGTTGGATGTATCCAAAATTACTTTAACCGATTCAAAGATCCAAGTAGTGCCTCAAAATTAAGCCATAGAATTTTCCACACAGGATAATGACTTGCGTGCTTACCATATTCGTAAAGGTCATAAAAAACCCATTAACGCATGCTTCAGGAGGGTTCCAATCTAATAATAAGCTCATAGTAATAATAATAGCAGAGGGCCTGGTGAGGGGTTTTCAATAATCCCCAAGGTAAATGATAATCGAATGACTCGGATGGAGCTATCTAGAAAGACCAATTAAAAACTAGTATGACTCTTCCCAAATAGAAGTCCCCAATCCTAATGGGAGTTTATATTATTATAAAACCACAGTAAAAACCAAATATAGTCATATCGAAAATTCCCTTTTTCAAGCCATGTTCTACATAATATAAACAATACAAGAAAAATTATAAACCTCATTCACGCTCCATATTATTTTCTACAGAAACCATCATTCAAAGGAATAATCAAGGCAAAAAGATAAACCAACATTATAAGATCAGTAGGCAAGAATCAATGTAGAGATTTCTTCTACTCAAATAGTAAATAAGATAAACTGTAAAGGGGGAGAGAGATCAGTTCATGCAATTATGATTAAAGTCATTTGGAACCCATCTCTTTCTGGGAATCTCTTTCAAGAAAGAGTCAATATATGTAAATGCATGTTATATAATATCCAGAGTCCAAATGCTATTTATTTAGTAAAACAAAAACACATCAACATTCCAAAAGAAACCCACATCTACAACAATCGAACAAAATTGCAAGGAGATCGATTTATCCAAATGCTAAAGGAAATAAATCATTAAGAGAGAGGGTTAGTCTTATCATGCCTGTTTGGGGCTTCCTCAATGTAGCCATGTCGAACTAAGGCTCCAGCAGCTACAACACATTCCAAAAAAATTCATTTTCCTCAGCACGTAGATCTCTCATGCAAGCTTCATGGCAGCACCTGGTACTGTCAAGGACAGGGCGGCCACCATGTCTAGATCTTACAAGTGCTTAGAATATTTTTTTTTTAAGAAACTGGAAATAAAATCTGGTCCCTTATTTATCACTGTAGACCTGGCACAACGCGCCTTGTTATAGTGCTAGACTATGTCTGCACATTAATTCACATGGCATTACTAATAATCTCTACAAGAACATTTTCCTCTTTTTTAAAGTGATGGAACCGCTTTGCATCTCTCAAAACAATTCACTTTGCAACAATTTTGGACAAAACCTGGTGCAGTGTGGCAGTCAACACATACATTAAGGTTCTTGACAACTCTGAGAGTTGTCCCATGGGGAAGGCTTAACAATCCAAATGCTATTGCCATCTTCTCGCTATGGTGGTAGAGGAATACTTTTACTTTCCCGTTCACTCAGTACATGTTCTAAATCTGAAAAATATCCTACTACCTTCATCGCCCAAGACATTTTCTCCAACATTGCATAGATCTCCTATGCCTGTAGGTGTGATCTGCCACCTACACAAAAAGCATGCACCATTTTATTGCCTTTAATCCAACTACATCCAAGTTTCTTTTTAATTCCTCTATCCTTCATTGATCTCCTAATAAGTTCATAATTGCAAAGCAAATTGTGCTTCATGAATATTCTGATATGAAACAAATCCACACCTATGAGATTCTCTTCCATGAGTTACATCGTAAAACAAGTAAGGTCTCAATAGAGAATCTTTGCAATAAAATTTGTCAGGTCTCCTGGTAACACTCTCACTGTCACATAGTTGATTTTGATAAAACACTTCCCTATGACACTTAGTTGATTATCATTTTGAGTTAATGCAACTTTTGGATATGGACATGACTTATACTTACCCATTGATTAGCATGATGTTTTGTGACTAGATGCATTTGGATTATGATTGGATTTTGTTTTCAGTATGATCTACACTGACTCATGGACAGACTATTGGATACCAATATTATTTTTATATGGATATATTGCATGTGTTCTAACATTGGATTTCTTCGCCATGATGAGTAGAATGTAGTTGTTGAATTTACATTACTATAATTTTGGATAATGATGAAATGCATAAATTAAGTTGTGATTTAGACCTAGAAATAATGGATAATTGAATTACGTATAGATGTTAGTAAATTTCATGCATATGGTTATTTTGGGACATTATTTTGACATGGCCGCAAGGCCGAAGGAGGTATTTTGTATTTTGCAGGAAACACAACATGATCACAACCATGAGGGGGATTGGGAACCAAACACAACAGGATGTCGGGTGGTTACAACATTTGGTCGTCAAGGCAACTAGTAAATTGTATTGTGTTACGTTTATTCTTTTAATGTGTTAAGAAAATTTCCATAAGGGGGAAATTTTCTAATGTGACCAAGGGGGTTAAGAATTTTAGATTACTTGTTTTAACTTACTTTAGTAGGTGAGTTTATTTGTGATATCTTTTTTTTTTTAAATTACTTTTGCTAAGTATGTTTAGATTAATTAACACCTTGTTTTAATTTTTAAGTCTTTGGAGGGAAGTCTAGTGGGTGTAATTAATTTTGATGGTTGGCTCCTTGAGCCTTGTGTTGCCTCATGTATTGAATGCTTGGTTTTGAGTGTTGACCACTCCAAATCCTTTGAATCTCGAATTTGAGATTTAGGGCAATTTTAGGGGACTTGTGGGACAAGTTGAACTTGTCCCACACTTCCCAAAACCCTCTTACCAACCATATCTATGGGTTTAGGAATCCAAAAAGGGGATTATTTATTGTTTTGGGATAAAGGGAAATGTGACTTTGGAGTGCACTTGTCTTCATCTTGCATTTAATTGTGCCTTAAGGACACATGGGAAGGGATGGATTTGGAAGAGAGATGTCATTCAACCCAACCACCCATTTATGGTGTTTTGGGATTTGAGTTGACTAAAGGGAGGTGGTCTTGAGGATGTGTGATGTGGCATCCTACAAGGAGCCACATCACCCTCACTCTTCCCTTTTGTCTAATTTATGGAAACTTCCTCTCTTGTTGAGGGGGTTGGAGTTTTGTTTTTGCTTTTGTTGAAGAGTTCTTTTTATTTTTTTGGGAGAGAAAAGAATTGGGAGAGAAATTAAAAAAAGGAGTGCTTGGACTTGCATGCTTGGATTGTTTTGGAGGGAGCTTGGATAGATTTCTTGGTTTAGGCTTCTCCAATGGAGAGGTAGGAAACCTTCTCCTTTGTTTTGCTTTCATATTATTGTTGCTTATATGCTAAATTTGTGAGTAATGCATGTTTACTTTGGTGTATTGTGGAAAAATGGATAGAATGCTTAATGTGTAGTATAGGAGAGGTCTATGGGAATAACTCATGAGGGAGGCATAAGAGTAGAATAGGAAATTGTGGAGGGAGTTTGAGAGGGATGCCCATCTTGGGTAAGAATGTTTCACATTCTTACCTTGTTCTTGAGGGAGCCATAAGAGGAGGGAGGCATAAGAGTATGGGAGGAAAAAGGGGGTACTTGAGGGAGGCATAAGAGTCATAGGGGCTTGAGTTTTATTGTGGAGGGTTTTGGATGGGCATCTCATCTCAATGGGGAGGCATAAGGAAAACTTTCCCATAGTTCCTTCTCTTGTTGGCTTGGATGAAAGCCTTGTTGTGAAAAGTATTGTGTTATTTGTGTTTCCTTTTTGTTTCTTCTATTTTTAACCTTGAATGTTGTGAAGAAAATTGTATTGTGGAAGCAAGTATTGTTGCCTTGAGTTGGAGACCACCCTTCATTGTGTTGTGTTTGGGGCTCGGGGGTCAATGGAGGAGATTGCTTCTCTTCTCCATTGAGTTTTGGTTGGGAGGAGAGTGTTGCCTCTCCCCCTATCTTGGTTGTGATTTGAAATACTTGGAACTTGGAGCATGGATGAAGAACACCTTGGAGCTTGTGAAGACTTCTTGTTGATTGACATATGTATTATTTTGTTGTACCCACCTTTGTCATGTGAAAGAAAGTTGTATCTTTCTTGTTACATCATTTCAAAAACATAAAGGACATTGTAATCTATATTTCCCCCAAAATTTACGTTACATAAGTTGAAGATGATGCCAAAAGTTTAAAGGGGGGGTTGTGATAATCTATTATTCTCTTAAAATGTTAACCTTCTTGTTGAAATGTTATTGATCTTGCTTTAAAACTTCTTATTGTTGGTGGAATGTTAGGATTTTACAAAAAATATATATACATACTAGATCTATTTTGTTGCAAAAAAAAGCTTAAGGTGTTGAACTCATTGAGAATATTAGTGCATATCTTCTTCTTGTAGTTGGAATGGAAGAGTCTTAAGTTTTAATTGAATTTGCTATTGTGCCATAAAGTATAGATAATGTCCTTTTCATTATGTTTACTTTATTATTAAGTATCCATTGTAAAATCTTTTGAAAATTGTAAGAAGTTGAAATGAAATCAAATCCTCTTAAAATTCCAATGCAATGTCTATTAAATTATTGGACTAGAAATAAATTTTAATGCAAGGTTAAACTGTTAAAATATCTTGAAGGTCCTATACCAATACTCCTTAATGTGGATAAGAAAACAACATGATAATAGTTTTTGAATATTATCCATATTTAAGTGTCTAATAAAGCTAATGGATATCACTGGAGTATTAAATCCTATTTATAACAATACACTATTAATACTCGTTTTATATTAATAGGGAACTCAGTCATTACTGAAATATTGAGTTACAAATAAGTTCAACCCCAAACAATATTAAAGATGCAGTAAATATAATACACGTAGGTTTCTTTCTTGGTAAAAGGCAATCATGCTACTGATGTCCATATAGGTCTAACAGACCCAGTCTCCTATAACTTTTCCATGAACCTTGTTTCATCAGGTAGCCTTTCATTGACAAAAACAAAAGCAATTTGATGACTGTTGCCACTAGAACTGGTCCATGGATTCATGATCTACATAATACAGTGCACCTTATGTTACGTGATGCAAGCCTCATTTTTCTTGTTTATGAGCATCAATATCTATGCTGATAGGCCTAGATGCAACCTGCGCACTCCATTTTATACTGGTGATAAATCTATGTTTTAGATTGTGTCACTACAGACATTTGAAGTTGATTAAGCTTCAAATTGGAGTTAAAGAAACAGCCACAATGGAGACTCTACAAAGGAGCACTCGTCCTCTATTTCATCCAATACTACGTAAACATATCCACAAAGATAGTTTCCATTATTAGTTGAAAATAAAAAATGACTTTTACATTGTAGATTCAAATGAAATCGCAGTTACCACATGCCATATGCACATTTTCTAGACAAAAGAAACCACGGGTATGCACTGATATGAACAACTCCCAATAGTGCTTGAAAGAAAATAGTTGCATCAATAACAATGCAGCAATAGGCCAGTTCTGTAATGTTCCCACTGTCTCAACTATTCCCTCCTCTAATCCCAGATTTTGATAAAAATATCTTGAAGGTGAAACCCGAATTTGAGGATGCATTCAATACTGAACAGATAACAACATAGTTGGTCAGACATGCTTGCTGGTGCGACCCTCCACTCACCTGGCACCCAATTAAAATGTCCCATCGTGCTCATTTGCGCCATTTATGACCTGTCCTTTTTTCTTTGCCTCCTTGTACCAAACGGCCAAGTTCTCTGAGAAGAATAGGGAAAAAAGCACCTGATATATCACGCGGTGTAGCTACATTCCCAACCTCCCTGTGAGCTTCACGCGTGGCCAGGACATAATTTCAACAATCACTCTTCGTCCTCATGGCCATAGACCATTTGCAACTTCTATCAGTGAGCATGCGCGGCCAGGAGCAGAAAAATGAGTCAGGCCGCCAGCAGGGAGCATTAAGTTGCCGAAGCTCATTCTACTACCCCCATTCTTTCTGGTTTCTTTACGCGGCCAGGTCAAAAGATCTGAACAACAGGCCGACTGTGATGAATTTTTAGTTAAGCTAGTTGATTTGCAAACTCTAGTGAATTAAGTGGTTCAGAAAGGTGTAATTGTCGACAACCAGTGCAGGGCCGTTTAATTATGTTGGTTGATGGGATCCAAGTACCCCAACCAAGAATAGATAGAAACATGGTTGAAATCCTTAATCAGGTCGATGTTGCTTAACCTTGATTGTCAAATTTAATTTTGGAGGATTTTGTATGTATAATCATATAGACTGATTTGTGCACCTAAACTTGTTAATATATCAATCGATTTACTCACGTTGAATTAAAAGTATCTAATCCACCAACTAAACAACATATTTAACAACCTGCCTTTTCATGCCAATAAAATTTGCTATTCCATAAACAAAATCAAGCATGATATTAGGCATGTGCACGTTGTATAGAACTTGGGTTAATGAGTTCCCATCTCTACAAATATATATATATATATATCACCTATATTATATCAAATATGTAAGATCCATATATGATAGGAGGATTCCTGAAGGTGACCGGTGGTATAGAATTATTTGTGTTATCCATGCTAATATATGTTGATATATATTATTATCACTTAAATATAAAAGAATAAAATTATAATCATCCTTTTACCTTTTCACCTTTATTTAGCTTATAAAATAATAAATGGTGACTGTGGAAGTGTCGACATACAATTATGACAAGTCATGTATCGCCAGCTCTAAAACTTAGAAACCTATCCACTAAGTGTCTTAAGAATACGACAAATTTTGAAGTAGGCTCCCGAGTGCAATGAAATGTGCTCATGCAGTTCTTGTCTTCTCCACAATCAATATGAATACACAGTAAAAGATATCTTAATATTTATCTCTTATCTAGGTCAGCAGACAAACTTGCAGATAAAATAAATCAAACAAGGACCTCTAATCCTTTAAATACCTTAAAAAAAAAAAAAATTTGTCACATTTTCGGGTTGCATGGTTGTAGGGCCAACCGTCATCGTTGAAATGAGCATGGCATCGCTGTCTTTTAGCATGTTACATGTAACCTCATTAATAATCTTGAAGGAGAATCCCGAATTTGAGTGATTCATTCGACACTTAACAATACAGAACATGTCTTGGACAAACCTCGCTTGTTTGGAAGCAGTCGAGTCTGTATTGGCTTCTTAATACTGCAACATTCCCGCCAAATGGCTAATTGTTACTGATTCAGGAAACTATTTCTGAGGCTCTTTGACCAGAACACACCTCGCAGCACCCAATGAAAGTGGAGGTAACACGCCTGCTTCATTAGCTTGAAGCTTCATCTATTACCACCATATCAAACCCAACTAGCAAGGGAAGGATAGCATTCTGGTTACCTGGAAACAGCCTAATTTTCTTATGTTAAATGCAATTCACCTTCACCTTTCAACTCACGATTTCAACAACATATTAACAGAAGGTCAAAGAGGCAATGTGGCCTATGTTAGGAATGCATTCCTAAGGTGGACTTGTAACTTTGAAACCCAAGACATAAATGTACCAACACTCCACCTATACCTATTGTAATAAAATGAATCAAATTTTGATCTATGGTGAACTGGAAGTCAAGACTCCACTGACTCCCATCTTGACGCAAGGTAAAAGAACATAATGGCCATTACAGTTCTTACCGGAAAGTCATTTGTCAATATTATAATTCATTAGTTGAAGCAAGCAAATCCAATGCGTGTGCTTTAATCTTTTGGATCACTGTAAGGAAAATACATTGTCCATAACTATCCCCCAACGATTAACAACCCATAGTAATTCAAAGGAAAAGTTTAAGGGATGTCTCTACACAGGAATGGTGCACTTAGGATAACTCTATTTTGACTACTTTTGCAGTAAGATCTCGTAAGATGTACCATATTTCTTCATTGCAGGATCTATGAAGTTGGATTCAGGGGGATTGAAGCATTATTAAAATAATCAATTTAGTCTTTACAATGTAGACCATACGTATCGTTCCATTTGTCCAGAGTAAGAAACACGCCCTAGCCAAAACATTATTACGTGTGGAATATGGATTTCACTTAATAAACTATAGCCATTTTGCGAAAAGTTATACATAGGACTTGTTGATAAAAATTCTTATCACTAAGTTTGCCATGTCTAAAAATATTAACTTGTTTTATTCATCAATTAAAAAATCCCTTTTTTGTAAAAGATGTTCACACATCTAGCATAATTGAAAAGAAATGAATCAATACAATAAATCATAACCTAATAAGATATGCTTAACTTTGTTTTCAGAAAACCATACAAGACATTGCAAGCAAGAAATGTATCAAGAATTTATTTACAGAAATTAATATAAATTATAAAAGCTAACATCAATTGATCTGCAATCAGTAATTAACTTTTGTAAATTCTAAATTGAACCATGGATTGCAAGATCCTCTCACCTATTTTTTATGAGATATCATAATAGCCAGTTATATATATTCAAATACGGAATCACTTTCCTAGGCACAACCATTATTTTTATAGCACAACCCACTTGCAAATAAGAATAATGAAGTGAATTTATAATTTTATTACAAAAAGCAAAATTAAGAATTTTAATTAACTGTTACAAAGATAAAAGGAGAAAGCAAACAATTAATATTTTCTTTACGATAAATAATGATATTTAATCACCAAGGTTTTGTATGTTACTGATTATAACTCACAAATTGGGAAATCTCAATTACAGACTTTTTAATTGTACAAATAGGAAGCATGAATTGCAATCAGAATTGCAACCATGTTACTCACCATTTTAAACAACACTTTAACAGGAATCCATCCAATTTATAACGTCTTAGATGTCATCTTCTTCAAATTTTGAATTTATTATTAAAGCAACGATTCACAACCCAAAGATGAATTTTTTTTTAAATTAGTGGCTTTTATTCGTTGTCCACAAGGATGGTTTCATGTTATGTCTAGTTTAACTAGAAATGATTTTTTGCAGGTAAGAATGGGGCATTACATTCTCCTCCCCTTAAGAAAGCATCGTCCTCAATGCGACATATACACAGGGGAAAAGAAAATGGTTCGCAACCAAGAACAGGTAAAAGTGGAGAAAGTACACCCTATGGTTTAAAATTTTAGTTGATTAAAGCACGGTCACAAGGTATATTCCTTAGGAACATTTGGTAGAAATTTTAACTTTCAAGGTTCTGTGAAGATTGGCAGTTCCCTCTTATTTCCAAATTTCATCCGTCAACCTAATTCCATTAACATTATTTCAAGTTTCATTTAGATCCTTTTAGGAAATATTGATTCATCAGGCAAAAGAGTTTTGATTTATTCCTTATTGTGGGTGCCCAACATGAACTGCTAACACAACACCCTATCAGGTTCAAAGACACTACAAATTCACAAGCACACAAGTATAGAACTTCAAGATTGTATTACACCACAGTTTGGTTACCAGGAAAAATATGGAATAGAATAGGCACAGTCCCTTAACATAGTAGTTTAGGATCATGATTTACATACAAAATGGACTTGCGAAGATTTGAGTACTACAATTGTCCAGGAGACATGTTAGCTCAATTTCCACATTATGGGACAAAGGGAAGATTCACATGGGACATATGAAACTAAATGTACATAGAAGTCTACACAAGGGCACTCAATGACATAACAGGAACATCACAACTGGACATATCCGTTGCGGACATAGTAACACATACATCAAAATCTACAACTACCAAAATCACAATAACTCAACATATATCCTGAAACATCAACCATACAAAGAAAGTAGACAAATATCTAATTTTATAGGACAATCAAAATGAACCGGCCAAACTCAATATCTAATGAATGAAAACACCCTGAAACTCTTATGCCTCCCTCAAGTCTCTTATCTAACACTGCAAATTAATCTCTTCGAGGGCGCAAACCGTAAGGAGGCCGGAAACCCTATGGCATGCAAAGAGTACACCAGGGAACACTGAGGGACCCAAGCGGACATAATAAGGCGTGGTTCAACAACCCTATTATATGTAACTAGACTTAGGGCGTACCACCATACAAGGGAAAACCTCCATAGGTCCAATCATTCCATTTTGCATAAAATTGGATGTTTCTTAGAATTCCAAACATCACGACATTTAGAACCAGCTCCAACAGTTGATCCATTTTATTAGTGCCAATGTGGCAAAGTAACAAGCCTTAAAGGCGGAAATTCCAAATTCGGCTCCAGTACAAAAGAAGACCTCAAAATCAAGAAAAATAAATGGCCAAAAGCCAAAGTTAGTATCAAAATCCCCATGTTAGTGCCACAGAAACCAATTTTAAATGTAACACAAAATTGTAAAGCATGGCAATCAACCTAAAAAGTTGCTGGTCCTTACAAAATAAAGTAAAAAGCTCAATTTCCGAATAAAATCAACTTATAATAATGTCAGCATTTGATAACATTGATTGGCTCGATTTCTAGCCACCAAACGGGGTACTCAATTGCAAGAGTTGCTTGCACTGGGAACTATTCAGAGGCCTCATCTCGTAAAAATTTGGTCAATAATACAACTGTCACAGTTGGGGAATCATTTGCATTACTTTGACAAGGCTAAACATAGTCACTAATTAAATAAGGTGCCTATCCATTACCAGGTGGTTGAGAGGACAGGAATCATTTCCATAGTTTGCTCATCTCTCTACAATCTTCAAGTTTTCTATCGGGAGTCCTTGCCTATAAACTCATAAATATGGTTTTCCCATTGTAACCAGGAGAGAGCTCAAGATTGACTTTAGCAAAGATTTCCAAAATTCTTTGTTAGCGTAGTGGTTGCACAAAATAACATATAGTGGAACTTTCACTGGTGATCCAATGGTGGCACACATATAACTACCATAACGTCTCATATATGGTACATATACGTGGGTAGATGGATGTATACATTCACATAGGCTATCCGTTCAACACATCATTACCACATTGCTGCACCCAAAGTGCAATCACCATACGATAGGGTTCATATTACTCACCGATTATGACCCCTTCCATTGTTCATGAAGCATTACATTTGGTGAACCCATCACCTCTTCAGTGTGAATTTGAACATAGTACATTTCACAATTTGGAGATTACATCTCATTGCTCATGACAAGGTGGTACACGCATTAGTGTAGGCTTTAATGGTAAAAACTATTCATGATACAACTGGATTTCTTTTTGTAATAAGTTGTTATCACCGAATCACAGCACCCCTGGATGTTGATCAGAGTGCTAGTTTGATACTCTGAGCATCACAGTGTGATTGGATAACATGGGTACTATCTCCAAGTTGTGGGACTTGCTACTTGAGATAGACCTCCAGAGAAAGTTGGTTCTTGCTCCTAAACTACCTGCCACAATCTACTCTAATGCAGGGAAACTAACTGTCCTAATCTAACTTTCCAAGGGACCAGGAGAGAGAATGCATAAAATGAAAGCCTACACTAAAGCGGTGATACACCAGAAAAGGAGGGTGTGAGAGTAGTCTTCCAAATGTGTGAAATACAGAAGCAAAGTGCACACTAGAAGGGTGATAACAGTTCTCCACAATCAGCAAAATGCATTCACAAAAATATTTCATACATGCACAATAATAATGAATTCCTGCAAGAACATAAAAATAGACACAATATACTTGTATGAAAGATCGAAAGGGGCAAGAAGAATGCAAACAAACACAGCAGAGGAAGATGCATCCACAAACTTGTATTTTATTGCTTCATGATATGCACAGTTCAATCTATTACAAGATAAGGGCCTGGATCACCATGCAAGGAGTCCACTACAAGGGCCTGCAACACATTGGCTTCACAAAGCAATTTTGACAGAGCTTTGCTACAACAAAACTCACTTTTTTTTACAATGAGCCTAACACTCTAATTTATAGAAAAATGAGAAGAGAGAGAGAAGGGAAAAATGGAAATCCCAAAATCTGTCCTTCAACCACCTGTAAGAGGCATTAAATGGAGTGAAATGATGTATATGTTACTTGCAAAAGGCTCCCCATACTGTCCCATGTGCTGTAGCAGAGAAGGAATGATGACCATGCCTCTTAATTGCACTCCCAGCTACCAAATAAAACACTGTTCTGAACCCGGCCACGTTTTATAAAAATCTCAATCAATTTCTCATCAAATCCATAATTTCTTGATTTCATGTGCATCGGGCTCGGAACCATGATTCCAACGGTACCAATTTTGTGCGATTTCGTTGAGAAATGCAAAAGTTATGGCCTTCTGAGTGCGGGCAGCTATTTTGGGCCTGGCAGGCATTTTCTGTCATTTGACGGGAATGAGCATTAATTGACTGAAGCTGAATATGTTTCTTTTATTTAAATATATCTACCCTCATACCAAAATAAGAAATCCAGTTTTTGTGGCGTAGAGGACGTCATGCTCGTTCCAGAAAGTCCAATTTTACAAAATCGGAGCTCGGAGTCAAAAGTTATGGCCGTTTGAAGTTCCACGGGTCAAATGTTGACTTTTCTCCTCTGCCTTCGGCCATTTCAGGCTTTTCGCGTCCCGCGTGTCCCTTTGTCCCATTTGGTTTCGGTGCTGTTTTTTATGGAAATCCAATGTTCGGCCGAACCGGCCGGTTTGCGTACATTTGAGTCATATGTCCCATTTGGTTTCGGACCGTCTGGGACAAATTCGCCCGGTTCGGCCGGTTCGAAACTTTTGTCCCAACTGTTCCGGGACAAAAGTTCTCATTTCGGCCGGTTCAAACGGTTCGCGTACTTTTGGCCCGCGCGTCCCAGACTATTTCGGGCTGCCTTGACTCATTTCGCCCGGTTAAGCCGGTTGTAATCTTTTTGTCATACTTGTCCCAAAGGCGACACTCAGCAGTTAGGGTCAATTTTTTCTCTTTCAGCCATGTTGGATTTCCGCGTAACCGCGCGCACTTTTGTCCCAAATGTCCCAATTGCTTCCCGGGTACATGATCTCATTTAGCTTAATATCGCCTTTTTGTCCCACTTGTCCCAAATGCATATCTTGGACTAGGACTTAGCCATTTTTCGTGATTTTTCCAGGCAACCGACATTTTTTGCAAATTTTTTACATTTTCTCAGAACTTGCTCTCTTCTACTTGGACAGGGGAGTTAGAAAAATATGAGGGGACCCTAGAAACATGACAATTTTTTGCCCTGACATCAATCTATTTGCCTGGGACTAAAGAATTTGATCATGTTATCAAAATTACCTTGAGGGTGAATTTTGGACATCACTCTAGTCATACAACACATTGATACATCTACATATCACAATATGTCACAATGCTCCAACACTATGTCATCCACAACCTATAATTCTTTTCACACATCACAAACATACAATTCACACGTGAACTCTTCATAGAATCCACAAGAAGGAGAGAGAATACTCCCATCCCCAGCACATCAACATGATGACAAACACGCAGTAAGTGACATACACATCACATGCGTTCACAATATCACAATTACGACAATAATCACATCACGCTTATACCACATTACTCTTCCAATATAAATCATCATCATGCAATACCATCATCTCCATGAAACAATATCATGTAACACCATCACCATCATGTAACATCACCATACAACACCAATCCGGCCCATAGGTTCGAGAGCATGAACCTACGCTCTGATACCAAGTGTAACGACCCAAAAATTCACACACGAACAACACAGTAAAAGACAGGATTTTTTTTTTGACTTGCTTCGACACATAACACGACACAACATGTCGTCACAAAGTTACAACCAACTCTAGGAACCACTTGTTACGGGGATGACCACAAGGTCAGCACGGAAACGTTCACACCCAAAAGGATAATACACTTTTCTTTTTTGACAGAACACATAGAAGTCCAACCACATGACACTGTCACAGCTAGGGTAAGCCATAGTAAGAAATGATTGAAGGTTATTTATTTTGATAAAACACCCTTTAACTCATGACTTATGTTTTCAGAAAGATTCAAAATATGATTCGCACAAATTCATCTTACCAACTGAGTTATTTTCTTATACACTATAGAGTAGTTCACTTAAAGTCTTCTCCTACTTGCTAAATCTTATTATCTTGTAAGAAACTAACCATTATTTTCCCTTAAGCTTGTTTAAGAGTTCACCCAAAAGGGGTAGTGTTCACTAGTTTAGCTAGGGATATCAAATTTATAAAATTTTACTTTACAAGGATAGTTTCTACCTTTGAACATTTCAGGAATCTATTGTTCTCAAGTAAGTCATCTCTACATTAATTTATCTGAATATATATATTTTAGTTAACTTCTATAAGGGTTAACCACTCCATTTAATTTTACTTGTATCACATCATTACAAGGTGTCAGAGAGTTTTGACTTAACACTTTATTCTCAAAATCAAGGTTTTACAATACTTATGCCAATGTAATGATTGAATATCATTTCTCACCAAGGTAAGTTACTAGTCTAACAACAAAAGGAAAAAAAACACTTCACCACGTAGTTTTCCAAACATACCAAGACAAGAGATCTTCTAAACTCCTTGCAAGCAAAGTTACAAAATTTACAACGCATTGAACTTTCTACAAAGAACTTCATAATTTGAACTGATGAAACTTTTACACTCTTTTCCTTTAATCTACTCGCATAATCCATCTGCACAAATATTTATTAGAGTCAGTTCGCTAGAACTGAGCATGATAAGATATAAACCTCACCTAATAATTTATGCCATCTAGCATTAAAATAAATGAAAGTTTGCAATGCTCCTTATCAGGGATAAATTCTAACATACATTTAAAAATTAACTACACATCTCATGATAATACATTTCTACTCATTAATTCCTTCACTTCCTTAAGATTGCTTACATAAGACACAATTCCAAGTGACTAGATATACAACCTTAACCATGCAATACAATCATACTTAAATTGCACTTAACAATAATAACGCTCACCTAATACCTCAACCTACTTCACATATATAAGTATCCAACAATATTATCTTTGCAATTAAATAAAAGCACCAACGACATTAAGTTTATATATTGCATAAATACAAGTATCAATCTTATATTATTCATCGATATTACCCAAGTATCAAACCTTCATAGATAATCAGTGATATGTAAGTATAATTTGGATATTTATCTCACAATTTTAAGGAATATATTTATGTTAACAAAGATTCCACCAATCCACAAGTTCATATATTATTTAGGTATCCTTTTGGTTGCTTATTCCATGTCTTTATATGTTAGCGGGGCTATTAGTACAAGTGGTCCAACTGTTGGAATGAGTTCCGATCAACAAAATTGTCATAGACCTTTTGCTAATATGTCAAGGATTATGTGTGTAACACTACTAGCTCACGTGCTTAAGTTCAATCCACATTGTAATCCACTGGAAAAAAACCATTTTGTAAGAAATTTTGTGCCTTATCAAATTAAAACAATGGATATCTTTTATACAGAAATGTCGATTTTCCACAGTTTAATGGAATAGTTAATCAAAGTTTAATTTTTTTGAAGATTCAGACTTGTAGGTGCATTGGTAAAAATTACAATCTACATTTTTTGAAAAGATACCTTCGATTACTTCATAAATGATTCAAATTTCTTAAAATCTGAGAGCTTTGACAGGCTTCAAACTTTTAGTATGCAACGCAATCACGATTTCTCCTAATGTTTTGACAAGACTAGTTAAATAACTCATTTAAAATAGGACTATAGATTTTTTACGAAAACCTGGAATATTCAAGTGGTCCTCATTTGAATTTACACCACCAATTTGTAAGGTTTAAATAGCCCACTATATGTAGAGAACATGATGGCGAGATTTCGGGTCTCTCCGAGCCATTCAACAGTTTTCAGACTTCTAATCTTTGGATATTCTACCACAACGTCGTAAAATATAGCTTTAGGTCCGAGAAAGGTCAAAGTTGAGCTTCTAGCTTGACGAAACATTATCCGAGAAATGACCTAAATTTTAAGGTTTGAATAATAAGCGTTCTGAAGTCAAGGGATTTATACATAGCAACATATCCATAAAAAAATGAAGAATTGCCTTGTAAAATCGTGATGTGAAAGCTTGACCCGGCAACAAATGATAGATTTTACATACACGAATATTAATAGTCCACAATTTTGTGATAGTAACACTTGAACTTTCTCATTTGTGTATTTTCTAACAAGTTTGATTTTTTAATGTGGAGCTAATTCACATTGGCTTACATTGTCACGGTTTGAATAAAATAGGGTCTTTTACAAAGATTTATTGATTGCGAAAAGAGTGGAGCTTGATTCCATTTCATGTTTCACCGCTTTGATACAACTATCACTTACACAAAAAACTCTGAAGGACCATATGAGCTTTTTCATTAGCTCACGTTTCCACAAAATGTATAATATATGCATTAAGGAAAATTTTAATTTCTGATATATATATATATATGGAAATATAACACAACACTTAACTCGAATTGTTAATAATTTACACAAACAAAATATACTAAACTTTAATTGTGGGTAATCCCCATTTATAATTGTGGATTATGAACACTATCCTAAAAAAGTAAAGATGATTAATATTTTACATTTTAAAAAAAATCCTAAACAAATCCTAATGTCAACATATGATTCATTATTACAAATTAATTTGTGAAACCAAACTGTCTTATAAAAAATGATATTTTGAAAACATTATATAATATTTACTAGAAATAGACCTTTTTATCCACATTGTTATCTACAAATGGATAGATTATATAAAAATGCAGTGTTGATTATTTGACAATTTTATAAATATTATTTTTAAACTATAAAATATTCACATTCTTTCAATTTCATTGTGGATAAATCACATTTTCTTATTTTCTAAAAATAGAATTATGGATGGTCTACACAACCCTAATATAAAATATCACTATTTCACTTTTTCATACACCATTTTAAATTTTGAAATATTTTTAAAAAAATTCTATATAATAAAATACTAGACACATTAATGTACAAGTTAACTCTAGTTGTTGATAATATATATAATTTAATAAACTACACTAAGTGCTACTTGTTTAAATTAGTGGATAGCTTCTACAAATACAATTTAAATATTTCACAATATTTTAAAAGTAAAACATATACTTGTAAAATGTCTACATTAATCAATTTTAAATGTGGAAAAATCATTTTTATCATCGCGTTCAAGAAATTAAATTTTTGACACCACAATTGTCAATAGTCTACACAACTCAAATATAAGATATCATGATTCCAATTATCTATATGTGCTACCATTTTTTATTGTTTGTTATATATAAAATTTAACAATATATGCATTGTAGGTACTTTAGTACATCACTTACACAATTTTTGGTTGTTAATGTACACTATATAATAGATCAAAATTCCAATTAATTATTAATGTTCAATTTAAGGATCATGTTTTTAAATAAATGAGGGTCAGGTTTTGAAATTAATGACGATCTCAAATTCATATAAGTAATTTCAAGATACATTGAATCTTGAATGGACCTTTTTGGGATTATGTAGCCACATAGGACGATAGAGGATTGTCAAGAAAGAAAAAATATTTTTGGTGTTACTCCCATTGGTATAATGTAACAATCCGGTATATCAAGGTTTATATGTTATTTTATACTAATCCTAATAGCTAATATGGGATAAACATTTGTAATAGATGAGGAATTTTTTTCTATGTAAATTATTCTTAGATGCAACAAAAAGATATATAGGTAGGTAGGTAGTAAGACGTATTTAAAATAAATTGAATGTGTTGTTTTGAATTATGTAGCCACATAGGATAAGAGAGTAAGCCTAAAAAAGTGCAACCTACTTATCTCACAACCAATCATCCATTATGTTAGTAGTAGAGACTCTTATACTATTTATGTGACAACCCCATTACCATGATAATGATTATGGTTTATTAGGGCTTATATGTTTACTTGGACCAAGTTTACTAACCAATGTTTATTTTTGTGACAACCCCATTACCATGATAATGAGCATTCTTTATTGGGGATTATATGTTCGCTTTTACAAAAAAAATGATCAAATGAGGAATATAATCATAGAATAAATTCCAAAGGACAATGAAGAAGAAAATATAACTTGGGGTATTAAGGAATGTATGAAGAGGAAATCCACTACTGGCATAAGTGTTATAATTTATAAATATTGATGTTTATATGTTATGAATACCAAACCTACTAACAAATTTGGAATTAGATTTTTTAATATGTTAAGATTCATGAGTTCGTAGAAAAAAGTCAAAGGATGACTTAATTATCATAATTGACTTTTAAGAGGTGATTGAATAGGTTTTTTTAAAATTATATATCTAAAAAAGTGGAGAGGGGAAAGTCTAGAAAATAAACATACTCATCTCAATTCCAATTAACCATAAGGTCGCATGATTTTTGGGTTTATGTTTCCTCCTACATACCAATGCAATAATTATTTTTAGCATATTGTGATTGACATCCATAAGATATTATATTAAAAGTAGAATGTAAGAATGTTGCTAAAATAAATTTAGAAGTTAGAACTTTGGAAATATTTATTCACAGAGAAATAATTCTTTTAAATAAGAGAGTTCTAAATAGTGAATTACGAGTATCATTACAAAAATCCTTTTTCTAAAATTACATATCTCATTATCGCCCTTCAAAATAAATAGTCCAAACTAAACCTCAATCAATATAATCCTATTTGACTAGTACACTTAAAATGTTAAGATAATTATTTAAAAATAATAATCAAAACAAATGTCATTAATATAATCCTTCATTGGAACCTGCAACAAAAGCCAGAAGTAGGCTAGTAAGAGCACGACTATGTGTTAGTATGGAGGTGGGGGCTGTTCTCCCAAAGAATATCATTCTTTCTTCTCCCACGGGCCATCTTGTGCACAACATCATACCTGAAGACCACGGTTTGGTATGTCACAAATGTTGGAAGGTCGACTTCCAAGCCAAACTATGCAAGTGTTCCACGGGGACAGTGGATGAAATGGACAGGAAAAACAGCAGAGAGGAGGTGTGGATCATCGGAGGAGAGATCCCTGACCCATTGCGCACAGGAGACTGCAACAATGGTGAAACTAACCCGTCTGAAATGGCTCTGCTCGCGGCATTGCATGGCGACCTCTCTGCTCACGTGGGATAGGATGCTACGGAATGGAAGACGCGGGAAAATCCAATCAAAACAATTCACGAGTCAAACAAGGTAGATAGTGAATCTTCCGAATGGGAGACTGGGTCAGAGACAGATGTAAATACGGTAGAATTGGAGACTGCCACGAGGGAAGTGAACCGACAAAGAAAATCTATGAAAGATCATAAACAAAGACCTTTAAATGCAGATTTGAACCGTAGCAGAAGGAAGATAGACAGTACAAGTGAAATGATCTTCATTATTGACTTCGGAGGCGAGGGTTTCAAATTCTGTCTCACCCATATTAAAAGGAAATTTAGAGGTGGTTCTCGACGTGGATGACGAATAACAAGGCGGACTGGAGCACTGTTTGTAGGAGGAATCTTTCCGCGGTTTTCATGGAGGGGGTGCGCGCTGAGGCACTTAGGATGGATGTAATTGTTCATCAATCGGCGCTGTTTCTTTGCTGTTTTCTTGCTGGGTTTTACGGGTTTTAGTGCTGTCTTTGGTAGGTTTTCTACCTACTTGCGTCCTTGTTGTTTTTGACCTTTTGTTCTTTTGCTCGCTTAGGCACATCCGGCTTCTGAGCCTTCTCTGTACAAGGGTATAGTCCCTTTCAAAAAACTATTTGCCAATAATAAAAAAAATATAATCCTTTATTGAATATAATTTCAAACACTTTAAAGCATATTTCATTCTAAAATATCAATAATAAATTTCTTCATTGAAAATAATTTCAACCACTTTAAATCAGATTTCATTGTCACTAGTATTAAATTATAATATTCTACGTGAGTAAATAAAAATAAATGCCAACATATATTTCCTTTTAGTTATTAAAATCTATAAATCGTTATTATAGTTTACTAGAGTAAATAATAAAAGAAGTATGCCCAATATCAATACAATTTAGCTTAGGTGTAAATAGCCATACAATTTAGCCGACTTGACCTGTCCATACCATGGGTAAATTACTACTCCTAGTTGTCACACAATGATAACAAAATTTCCAATTTTTTACGAGGATCAAGAATGAACATTTGTAGGTCGTTGATAAAATTGGCTGATCCAAGGGTAGGGATATGTCACCTCTATCTAGACCCCGCGTTCATTTTAAGAGACCTGACTAGAAATCGGAGGTGGAGAATACCAGATATTGCGAATATGAATCACCGAATTTTTTGGATGGGTTGTATATTTCGCCTGATTATGCATGCGACAGAAGGCTCAGACGCCGACGGGAGATTTTGCTGTCGCGCGTCGTAAATCAATGTGAACAGTGTCGTCAATAGACCTTAGTGACGCGCGTCAATAGGTCTTTGACGCGCGTCACTAAGGTCTATTGACGCGCGACAATAAGGTCTATTGACGCGCGAAGGTTTTGTACACTGTGGTGACGCGGACAGCAAAATCTTCCGTCGCGCGTCTGCAGCCTCCGACCTCTGCTTTCTCATCAAAAAATCTCTGTCGCGCATCAACAAACTCTTTGTCGTGCGTCTGGTATGCGTCAATATCTGTTGTACCTCCTTGTCGCGCGTCAATAGGCCTTAGTGACGCGCGTCACTAAGGCCTTAGTGACGCGCGTCAACAATAGGTCTATGTGATAAAAGGCAAATTTGACGCGCGTCAATAGGCCTTTTGACGCGCGTCACAGAAGGCGCTTAGTGACGCGCGTCAATAGGCCTTAATGTCGCGCGTCAATAGCCTTAGTGACGCGCGTCACTAAGGCCTGTGACGCGCGTCAATAAGACCTTAGTGACGCGCGTCACACTATTGACGCGCGTCAACAGGCCTTATTGACGCGCGTCACTAAGGTTATTGTCGCGCGTCAATAGGCATTTACTTGACGCGCGACAGCAAAATCTTCCGTCGCGCGTCTGCAGCCTCCGACCTCTGCTTTCTCATCAAAAAATCTCTGTCGCGCATCAACAAACTCTTTGTCGTGCGTCTGGTATGCGTCAATATCTGTTGTACCTCCTTGTCGCGCGTCAATAGGCCTTAGTGACGCGCGTCAATAGGCCTTAGTGACGCGCGTCAACAGACCTTAGTGACGCGCGTCACTAAGGCCTATTGACGCGCGACAGCGCGTCAATAGGCCTTAGTGACGCGCGTCACTAAGGCCTTATTGACGCGCGACATGATATTAATGACGCGCGTCACTAAGGCCTATTTACGCGCGACATTAAGGCCTTAGTGACGCGCGTCAATAGGCCTTAGTGACGCGCGTCACTAAGGTCTATTGACGCGCGACTTATTGACGCGCGTCACTAAGGCCATTACGCGCGTCAACAGGCCTAGTGACGCGCGTCAATAGGCCTTAATGTCGCGCGTCAATAGGCCTTAATGACGCGCGACAACAAATATTGACGTGCGTCTGCAACCTCTGCCCTCTTCTTGCTCATCGAAAAAACTCCATGTCGCTCGTCAACAAAATCTTTGTCATGCATCTACTATGCGTCAATATCTACAGTATCTCCTTGTCTGCAAACCCTCCTTGTCGCATCAATAACTTACCCCCTTGTCGCGCGTCTATAATATGGGATATATCATATTGTTGAAAAATGTGAAGTAGAAGTGTTCTACCTGGCGAATAATATAGGTTTATATAGGGGATATTTTTCAAGGGGTAGGCGAAGCCGACCCCTAAAAAAAATTAAAGTGTAATTTTTAGGCGAACAGGTCACTGGCCCGTGCCAAAAAATTCGCCTTTTCAAAATTTTCAAAAATGGAATATTCGCCATATTACGAATATTCGCCACTAAAATTATCCCTGTATGGAAATATAATCAGGTATCTAAGAGGATTTACATAATTATGTCTAGATCTGATGGGATATTATGCATTGAAATCTTTGTAACAGATCTGTTAGTTTGTTTTGAACCAAAGTTGCTACCAGGGATTTATGCAAGCCTCGGAGCATAGCTATATCCCACAAATCCGTGATAGATGCAAACCAACATCTTAGTTGATCTTAGAAAATAAATAAAACCTGCAAAAGGAAATGAGATTTCACATTTTATACACATCTTTATGGGCCCCAATTTTCACCTTTCTTAAGATCATTTAAGGATTTTAAAACATGAAAAATATTATTTTATAACAATCCCTTTGCATGTAAACCTTTGATTTAAAAATCCTCTCTCGTCTCCATAAAAAAGGGATCGACGCCTTTTCCATATTTCATTTTCACAAAAAAGGATCGATGCTTCAATAAAATTACAAAATTTTTTAAGGAGATCTGATGATTTTTCTGAAAGAAAAGAATGAATAACCTCTATCAATAAGCCAACATCCATCGTATACTAAATACTGAAATTTAATTACATCTAAACCTTAATACAAAGGATAGAAAACTATACTAAAAATATGTTTATCCTATGAAATTGATATCATTTACCTCAAGGAATGAAAATTGGCAAAGATTGAAATCACGCTCCATTCCAGTAAAGACTACCCAATTTTAACATTTATGAATATGTAATTTAAAAAACATTTTTATTCAATATTTCAAAGAGATGTATCTCTTAAAAATTATTTTTTAAGAATTAAATACTAATTTTTTCAAATATCTATTTTAAAATAATTGCGTTGCATGTTTTATATAAATATTAAAATCTAAAATGTTTTTTATTTTTTTGCATGCAATGTTTTGAGAAAGATATTTTTGAAATTAATGAATTAATATTTTGAAATGTTTTATTTTTAAAATATTATTATATATAGTTATTATTTAACTGCTCACATACATTTAGTTACACATGTATTTTAAATATATTTTCCAATTTAGAATTCACATTTTTAATCAATATTTTTGTTGATTTTTTTAATTAAATGTAATAATTTATATTTATACAACAATAATTATAATATTGTAAAAACTAGAATTGAAAAACAAACTATAAATCATTATTAAAAATATAATAATTTTGTATTATAGTTTTTTTTTTAAATTAAATAATTGCATTATAAATAATTTTTAAATTACAAAAATCATTTTAGAAAATTTTCAATAGATTTACTCACAATTTCCCTATTAGTCTAATATATAATACAATTTTACTATTATGGATTAACAACATTATTTAAATTGTGAAAAAAATTCACAATTTTTTCAATTGTAAATATGCAACAATGGTAGAATTGTGACAATATCAACAATTATAAAATTATAGAAATTTCACAATGTTTTTCATTGTGAATTTAATCACAAGTTTTGTCACATTTTATATTTCCACAAATAAATTGTGGGTGGAGTCCACAAATTTGGATTCACAATTTCGAAAAAGGTATCTACAATAATATTGTGAAAAATTTGTGGATACTCAACCCATATTCTTGTAGTGTAACTAAGATAAGTAAGTGCGGTCCAAGCCACTATAAATACAAGTATCAACATTATCTCAACTCCCAATTGAGATGCAAGTATCAATTTTTTTTTTTTTAGCTAACATAATAATCATCGTAAATGCCAGAAAATATTCCACTCGTTAACCAAGTATTGAAATAACATATTTTTCCTTACTGGTTACCTGATAACATAATATACACTGTTATATAATTTAACCTCCACTTGCATACCCCAATTTATGGGTATTAATTGTTGTTCCATAAAATGAAGTTAAATAATTTCAGGTGGACTTATATCCTTACTGTCATACATGGTATACACAGTCCCATTATGGTAGCTGTCACCTTTACTTAAGGCTATGCATGACTCCATTTTAGGGTAGTTATCTTAACTTCCCTATTCATCAGTTTTCCTACCAAAAGTCTTTTGACAAGCTTCAAGGTCAAAGTATAAGATAGATTTATAAATTCATATTTCAAGCATTGCCTAAATTCATATGCATGAGGACATCACATACCAATCCAACTTGAAGAATGTCAACATTCATGAGAGTTCGATGTATCCAATATTACTTTAACCGATTCAAAGATCCAAGTAGTGCCTCAAAATTAAGCCAAAGAATTATCCACACAGGATAATGAATTGCGTGTATAACATATTCATAAAGGTCATAGAAAACCCATTAATGCATGCTTCAGGAGGGTTCCAATCTAATAATAAGCTCATAGTAATAATAATAGCAGAGGGCCTGGTGAGGGGTTTTCAATAATCCCCAAGGTAAATGGTAATCGAATGACTCAGATGGAGCTATCTAGAAAGACCAATTAAAACTAGTATGACTCTTCCCAAATAGAAGCCACCAATCCTAATGGGAGTTTATATTATTATAAAACCACAGTAAAATCCAAACACAGTCATATCGGAAATTCCCTTTTTCAAGCCATGTTCTACATAATATAAACAATACAAGAAAAATTATAAACCTCATTCATGCTCCATACTATTTTCTACAGAAACAATCATTCAAGGGAATAATCAAGGCAAAAAGATAAACCAACATTATAAGATCAGTAGGCAAGAATCGATGTAGAGATTTCTTCTACTCAAACAGTAAATAAGATAAACTGTAAAGGGGGAGAGAGATCAGTTCATGCAATTATGATTAAAAGTCATTTGGAACCCATCTCTTTCTGGGCATCTCTTTCAAGAAAGAGTCAATATATGTAAATTCATGTTATATAATATCCAAAGTCCAAACGCTATTTATTTAGTAAAACAAAAACACATCAACATTCTAAAAGAAACCCACATCTACAGCAGTCGAACAAAATTGCAAAGGTCGATTTATCCAAATGCTAAAGGAAATAAATCATTAAGAGAGAGGGTTAGTCTTATCATGCCTGTTTGGGGCTTCCTCAATGCAACCACGTCGAACCAAGGCTCCAATAGCTATAACACATTCCAAAACATT
Organism: Taxus chinensis; assembly: GCA_019776745.2. Taxonomy (NCBI): domain Eukaryota; kingdom Viridiplantae; phylum Streptophyta; class Pinopsida; order Cupressales; family Taxaceae; genus Taxus; species Taxus chinensis. The sequence continues at coordinate 215,464,603 of CM034157.1, forward strand.
CATTTTCCTCAGCACGTAGATCTCTCATGCAATCTTCATGGCAGCACCTGGTGCAGTCAGGGAGAGGGTGGCCACCATGTCTAGATCTTACAAGTGCTTAGAATATGTTTTTTTTTAAGAAACTGGAAATAAAATCCGGTCCCTTATTTATCACTACAGACCTGGCACAGTGCGCCTTGTTATAGTGCCAGACTATGTCGGCAGATTGCTTCACATGGCATTACCAATAATCTCTACAAGAACATTTTCCTTTTTTAAAGTGATGGAACCGCTTTGCATCTCTCACAACAATTTGCTTTGCAACAATCTTGGACAAAACTTGGTGCAGTGTGGCAATCAACACATACATTAAGGTTCTTGACAACTCTGAGAGTTGTCCCATGGGGAAGGCTTAACAATCCAAATGCAATTGCCATCTTCTCACTATGGTGGCAGAGGAATACTTTTACTTTCCCGTTCATTCAATACATGTTCTGAATCTAAAAAATATCCTGCTACCTTCATCTCCCAAGACATTTTCTCCAACATTGCATAGATCTCCTGTGCCTGTGGGTGTGATCTATCACCTTACACAAAAAGCATGCACCATTTTATTGCCTTTAAACCAACTACATCCAAGTTTCTTTTTAATTCTTCTATCCTTCATCGATCTCCTGGGGACAGCATCATAACTCTCGGTGCAAAGCATTACAGTTGTAGCTTCATGAATATTCTGATATGAAACAGATCCATGCCTATGAGATTCTCTTCCATGAGTTACATCATAAAACAAGTAAGCGCTCTCAATAGATAATCTTTGAAATGAAAATCCACGCCATGAGTCTCCTGGTAACACTCTCACTATCACATAGTCGATTTTGATAAAACATCTTGAAGAAAATCTCGAATTTGAGGATGCATTCGACACTGAACAGATAACAACATAGTTGGACACCCTGCTTGTTGGAAGCACTCAAAAAGGCTTCTGTCATACTGCAACATGCCCGCCGCCTGGCTAATCACTGTTGCAGGCTGTTGCTAAGGCTCTCCTACTAGAACACACCTCGCAGCACCCAATGAAAGTGGAGGTAACACGCCTTCTTCATTAGCTTGAAGCTTCATCTATAACCACCGTATCAAACCCAACTGGCGAGGGCAGGATAGCAAGGAAGGGGAAACGCAGCCAAGCAAAAAAAATTCCCTTCACCACACAACTCACGCGGCCAGCAACAAAACAAGAGCAGGTCAAAGAGGCAATGAAAATAGGAATGCATCCCTCCTTCCAATGCCTGCAGCCCAAGAAAAATGCGCCCAACACTCCACCTATACGCATTGAATAAAAGAATCAAAATGAGATCATGGTGAAGGAAGTCAAGACTCCACCGACTCCCATCTCCCTCACGCAAGGTAAAAACATAATGGCCATTACAGTCTGTAGGGTAGGTGGTTGGGAGGAGACTAAATCCTATTCACAAACATAATCAGCATTCACTTATTCAAAGTCTATCCTTCCAACCAAATATGAGAGAGACTAAGTTCCTATCTACAAACACCCCCTATATTTACTCGTTCCACACCCATGAGTAGCCCTAAATTTATATTTAAATATAGGATGTCGCCACCACTCTTTATTGTTCTCTAACACAATGCAATTCATTTGAGAGCATCCCGGTGACAGCTTCAATGTTGGTTGAATTTGCTTTTAAGATCCCAGCAAATTTGCATTAGATGAAGCTTCTCCTATACTCAGTTGCCAGCTACTTGGTCCATCCTTGCTTTTCCATCGATACCCACTCTAACCACAATAAACTGCCAAATAGTCCTTCTGTAGTTTGTAATTAAAATGTTTGAGCAAAGATCAATAACCACTTCGATCTTTACAAGGAAATCATTTGAGGATTTTTCAGTACACACATAGGAATGAACCTCTGAGAGCTCAACAAAAAAGATTCAAAACCATGATTTCATCTTTCAATAGTCTTGGTCAATCATCGATATCAATGAAGGAAATAATAAGAATAATAAATTAACTTTGTGTTATATAACTTGGAGAGGTTAAAGTATGTGACATTATTACAGTGGATAAAAGGTTATAAGAATGGGATATAAGCTAACAAATGGGCCTCAATATATTTACTCCAAGCCCAATGATAATTATACTTTTGTATATTCTGTTTGAAACTTATGAATATACGTTCTCAAGTAAGGGACACTAATAAATAGCTTTTGCCCAGAATCCTTGTCACCGCTTCTTTTGTTAAACACTTTGACCATTATACTAATAAAATGTTGGCTTAGAACAAATGCACCCTAGCTCAGAGAAAAATCCTTTAGCAAAACCTAAGTTTGTAGAAGTCTTCCATAACATTTGGCTATTCATTCTCTATTAAATAAGCATATCATAAGGAATAGCTGTCATAGGTAACAACCAAAAAGGGAAAAGAGAAACGATTTCTCATGTTCTACAAATTTAGATGTGTAGAATGAATAGAGAAAAGTAAAAGGAGAATATTACTTACAATGGGATTCAAACAACATGTGAATTTGCCTAAGCAACCAAGGGGATAAACTAGATGTTAACGTTCGAAGGCGAACACGAAGCAAAGACCGACCATGGAGCCAATACATTAGAATTACACACAGCCGTTCGACGCTCCACAAGAGGGTCATTGCGACAAGAACTAGGGTAACCGCGACAAGACCAAAAACATTTTCGACAACTTCTCACAAATCTCAGAGATGCAAATCTGACACTAGATGATTAGATGCTATTAATTAATGAGTAGAACAAGTTCAGCATTATACAAAGCTAGCAATGAAGATTTCAATAATAATATTCACCTGATCGCGACAAAGATTAACGTGAAAAACCACAACAACAAAAAATTACATTTATTGAAAAGACATGTTGTATGTAGCATTGTTACTACAAAAAGTGCCACCAACACACTGACAAGAGGTCCGAATGATGAAATTGATATTTAATTATTAATTTCTAATGATGCAAGGGTTATGCTAACATCCAATCTTTGGATAGAATCAGGTCTTGTAAATGGAGCTCTAGGATATATCCGAAGCATAATATACACCCCTGGTAGTGGCCCACCGAAACCACTGACATATGCAATGGTTAAATTTGATAATTACTTCGGAATACCATTTGAAGATAGAAATCCATGTACCATCCCAATTACACCAATACAAAGGGGACGCAGACACCAATTACCCTTACGGCTTGCATGGGCATTGACAATACATAAATCGTAAGGTTGGACTCTTTCCAAGGCTACAGTTGATATTGGAAAAATGGAAACAATAGGGTTAACATTTGTGGCTATCTCTCGAGTAAAGTCATTGCAAAGTCTAAGAATATTTCCTCCATTTACATATGAGGTATGAAAAGATGAAGAAGGGAAAACTAATTTCGAAATGGAAGGCTGAGGAAGAAAGATTTGTCTCTTTGGAATATTAAACTAATGTCCAATATGTAACACACATTTCATTCTATGATTTTGTCATTTCATGTGATGTAAATTTCGTATTTTGATTCATATGAAATCTTTACGATTTATTTTTCAGAACATGATAATATGGTTACTAATAAAATCCATAAGAACTTTAAGTATTATAGACGTTGAATTTTTATTACCCATACTTATTCTCTTAAGAGATATGCTTCTCACTTATTAAATGGCTATATTGGCGTTCCCTTGTAAGATATTTGAATTTAACATTAAAAAATTTTGTTATTTTAATTTTCATTTGCGACATTTTGATCTAAATGAATATTAGAAAAGATTATTAGGTATTATTTGTCTTTCCATGAAAATTTCAATATATTCTCATTGGATATTATTGGTTTTGATTTGTTAGAAACATATACCTTAAGGTAGTTATAAATTCATTAGAAATTTAATGACTTAAGGAAATATTAAATATATAGGGGATCGAATGCTACTTGGGTTCTTGATCTTATATAAATATAGTAGTTGATTTTGAACCACGTGGGCGGGGATCCTTTTAGTAATAATACATTTTTTAAGTGGTCAACTTTTAGGTATAATTTGACTCCCATAGGTGCTACTAGCATACCTATATCATATTAATATATGTAAAATATGCCGAGAGGTATACTTCACAAGGCGTTTATACCTCTCGGCATATTTTATATACGTAGATTTCTATAAACATAAATCAAAACATGGTATGTAAAATATGTCGAGAGGTATATAAAATATGTTTTAAAGTATAAATGTGTTGTGAACTATACCTCTCGACTATTTACATATGTTAACTTATAATATTAGTATGTAGTATAATTTAAGTATTAAAAAATTAGAGATACAAATATATCATCGGAACCGATTTCTCTTTTATTGAAAACTCAATTATTAGATAAACATTGACCCCTTGAAGAAGCATTTAATTAAAATTCTTATTTTAAAATAATTAAATAAAATATCTATGGGCCAATACAACCCATTATTGCAATTCTGTTAACAATATTCCTAATCATGACTTAAAGCTAACAGGTTTCAAATTTCATAACTACTTTGATTTTATCATGAAATTAATAGCTCATAGGTATGATACACCGTTATGTTATTCAAATTGTTGCTTTTGTGATAGCCAGATTTATAGGATACATGCAATATAATTTCAAATTTTAAATTTAGGATTCTCTTTGGGAATACTATCATGATTTGGAAGACATTTATGTAATGCTGACGACCACGGAAGATACTGTTGATCTTTAATCTTTGTATCTTTTAATGAAAAATTGTGTGTGAGAGAGAAATGTGAATGACGGGTTATGAAGTAATTGTTTAACTCGGAGTTGCAATCATATCCGAAGAGAAAGAACATTGCATTTTATTTGAGAAATTGGTAGAGCCACTCTCTTTAGTACAGCACTGAAAAGGATAGCAGAGATGCTTATAAGTGGCTGAAGTAATCTGAGTCTCATGGGGTATGCAGATTACTGTTGTGGACGCGGAGGCATAATGATTTAATCATTCTAATCTGTTCCACTTCAACTGGTGAGCTTCCATCACCTAATATTTACTAGGCATGGCATCACAACCTGCTTTCAGTTGCATTGTTCCTTCAGCAACTAAGTTTCTCCATGACCAAGCTATGAAGTCGGATGGGGCTGGACTTGGAAATCATACCAAGTGAATTAGGACAGATGACCCAATTTACTCCAAACATCACAGAGCATTGCAATATAGACTAATGTGACATGTAAGTTGAGCTCACCTGTGGTTGTAGTTGGTAATCCACTCGAAGCCCTGATCTTGGGCAACGCTTCACACACTGTGTAAAACTGGAGGTGCATTACCATTTGTGCCCTTATACCTATAAATTTATCATAAGAATCACCTATATTCCTCTGTTATTCTAATCTATGTGGGCGTCTCCTCTTGTATGTACACTTATTGTTTAGGAAAGCCAGGATGGTACAAAACATTGCGACTGATGAATATGTTCATATAATCTCGAATCACTGGACACTAATTTTAGGGATTTAATGTAATCACATGTTCGAACTTCACTATAATCTTAAAGAATATGGTCCTTATGGCAACGCAAATCTCGGGCTGCCAAGTTTTGTGAGCGCATCAAATTTCAAAGGCCTTAATAGTATTGTAGGCCTTGGACGCTCCGAAAAATTCTCTAGGGACAGCTGTCACGTGTTTACTCATGGCCGGATTGCGTTGCATTGTGCACCTCCAGCCTCCATACTATGCAGTGGAGCTTGTTCAACGATCCCTTGACTCTTCATTTTGAGTGGAATTCAATGTGATCAGATTCTTACACTTGGACATCAGCAGGATGACCATAAGTCGAGTAGCTGCATTGAATTCCATTAACGGTCTGACGTTAGTCTTCTCATGGTTAATCTCTTGAATGCTTCCTCACAGTCGCTATCCTCGGGAAGCCCACATTGCCTGTGAGTAGAACTATTCGGATCGAGCACCGAGCGTAAATCACTTATGGTTAATATCTCCATTGTTCTCTTAATATCTGTGGACCCTTTATTCGCGATATCGCAGATCATCCCGCCAAATAGAAGGTCTTGTCAATTCAGTTCAAATTTAATCGAAGTTAATGATGTAATTCCTTATGCAATCGCAAATGGAACTACGGGAATCATTTTCCTTGGGCACTGTCACGCATATCGTTTATCGAGTAAGTCACTACTAATAGTTTGAAGAGTCTTATGGTCGACGTATTCAACAAAGGGGTGCTTCATTGTACGCTATACCATGAGTATGCAACGCCCCCTGAAATGGCGATTGTATCTGCTCTATGGCACTCTTCTCACCTTTTGAGAATTTCTTGGACAGCTGGGAGTATACTCAATCCACATAACTAAATGTAGAACAAAAATTCCTACCATGGTCATTGTCAAGTTCTATGTTGGAACATGTCTGATTTAAATCATATAATACAGTCATCCCGTTCTTGGGAAATCTTCGTTTAACTTATCCCCTTTGAAGCTTAAATTTGATTAGAATCAGGACATTTATGCAGGTAAACGACACGTGCCTACCCTCACCTGATCAACAAAGAAAAATGACCAGGTCCACAAAAGAACAATGTAGTTATAATTTTATCTTTAGAATAAAGGCGTTCCCGTTATGGGAAAGGACACCTAGTCGTACGTCTCTTACGACTATGCAATTTTACGGTATTAACGGCCGATCTGGGAAGTTTGTGTCTTTTTCGCCCATTTCTCAATTGTCTCCCTCAAGAATTCAACAATAGCCACATTTTTAATTCAGCGTTGTCCATTATGGAGTGCAGAGCTCAAATGCCAGCAACTATCGTTTAGCACATTCATTTGCGTTTTTGCAGCGGCATTTTTAAGAGTGTTTGCACTATGCATGATCTAGTGCGTTGCTGTATTGATTCCTAACAATCGCTTGTTTTTGCCGACTATTTTTAAGAATTAGCGATCTTGCATGCTCAATGAGGGTTTGTGTGATAAGATTTTTAGAAAAGTAGCAGAGGTGCGACACTGCAATTTCACAGGCATTTGCAATCTTCACAGATTCTACTCACTTACGCTATGCTGATCTGAGTAGATTTTGGGTCAGTGCAATTTCATACCATGGTATGTTGTTGACTATGTATCAAGTCAATTTGCCATCTATGGTAAGCACATGAAGATTCTTTATGTTAGGAACAAAAACTATGCACCACCAACAATTATTGTACTGGTCAATGGCGTTAGTGCATATGATACTTCATGAAGCAACCCATGCATTTCCCTCTGCCAAAATTAGATAGGCGATTACATGGCACAATGGCTCACTGGATCTTGTGCAATGGCCTTATGCCTAAGGGGATACATCCAAACCCTTTGTTAAATTTACACACAGCGGCTTAATACAACGTAAGAGGGCCAAGGGAGATAATATTATGTGTATGAATGGTACCGGTATGCTTGATTGCAGCAAGAAAAGTTTGGCGAAAGACCTTTGTGGTTGAAAATTTGGCTTCCACAAACATATTGAATCGGTGGGAATTTTAAGGGACTGAAATTTATTTTATGTAATAAATAAAGCTTACTTCATTTACATTATTCACATACATTCGATTAGAGAAAAGTTCGCCTAATTTTTATAGGTTGTCACTATATTATATGTTCGGTCATATTGACGTCAATTGTTCTGCTATTCTTATATGATGGCCTCTTTCACAAGTTTGCCAATTCCCAAGACTAATGTATTTGTACATGCACTTGAAGGGAACATTGAGTTTTAGGCATTCCTTACATGCTGCACAACACATTATATTCTAGACTTTATTTAGAGTTCTCTCAATAGGGTTATTAAGGTAGTGATTAGCATTTAAAAACTCATTAACGAGATTTTATGGTGTTCTCTTTATAATGATACAGTTGTAAAAAAATGAAACCTTTAAATTTTATCTTGTACAATGCATGCTATTTGCACAGGAATATAAGATTTCACCCAACGTATATTAGAAATCAACTAGCATGCAATATAATTAAGTTTTCGGCTAATATATATTGCGTCACTAGGAGTACCTTTCAAGCTTCCAAGATCCATCATATGCACTAAGAATGACTGAACATGGTTGATCACAATAGAGGAATACAAATCAAAATTTCTAATGGTCTCTTCTAGGCACATGTTATTCATGCACCTTTGAATCCCAATGAAACACATGGACAAGAGTTTAAACGGTGGGAAAGCATTCAACCTTAGGTATATAGAATTCTAGTTCAGGAGAATGGATTCTAATGGCTCTACAACTTGGGCCATAACTTTTAAACCCTTAATAGTCCCTCTAATTTGCGTGCAAGGTACTCCAAACTGAAGACACATGATATATATGAAAAATTGACACTATTGTATAGGCAACAATCTCACTATGCCTCTACAACTATTATCCGCCTGCTGTTTTAATCATTCATGGCCGCGTGAATCAATTTGGTATTATAGATGACCCACTTACGATATCCAGTAACCCAGGCGTGTTTCTATTTTATTTGGCATTGTAAAAATTTGTATGACACAAAGTACTATAGAATGCTGCTGTTAAGCGTAACCATAGGTAGTGTTAACATAGCAAGATCATCAACTACGATTTATGTGATTCTTGGCGTGAATCCCTGAACCTAGATTATCTAGCATCAATGAGTTTTTCAGGCTGGTAATCATTAAGTACACAGCATGGATGTTTAGCCTTTATAGTCTTCTGAATTTAGCATGTTCGTCCAACTCACGTTGTTAAGGCCAAACAGTATCAAAAGCATTCTCAAGATTGGATATTGACCTTCAAGATAAGTTTTATCAAAATTTATTTCTGATGATTTAGAGGTTACGTAGTGACCCGATGAGTTTTATTTCAAAGTTTTTATTTCTGCATTCCATACTTATTCTGTTCTACGAGGCAGCTCATTATCCCAAAATCTACAGTTGAGTTGCAATTTAAGTGTTTCTGTACCATAATTTTCCTAACATGGTTGTTAAGGCTAAGCAATTATGTGAAGAAAATATATTGCTGTGGGGAATCAAGCTATTATTTAGATTTAAACTGTACAACGTGTTGTTGTTTAATTTCCACACTTTCAAAGGTTTTCTTTGCTAGACGAATAAAATACTCATTTTGCGAATACTATAGTATACCGCCAAGACCTATGTTGTTTTATGTATTTTCAATTGTGTAATAGAAATATTCACTAGTGATACATGTTTATCGGAACAAAACAAAATATTTGAGGTGTGATATATTGGGATTTATCTCTTACCTCTCTCACTTGTAACGACCCAAAATCTAATCACACATCACAGACAACACAGTGAAATACAGGATAAAAAAAATTTTTCAACTTGCTTTGACACATAACATGACACAACATGACGTCACCAAGGTATACAACTAACACTAGTGAACACTTGATATGGGGGATGACCACAAGGTCAGCACGGAAACGTATCACACCTAACAAGGACAATGTACTCTTCTTTTGACAAGACAACATAGAAGTACAATCCACATGAACACACTCACAGTTAGGGCCAACCACATGAGGAGATTTCTTGAGGGTTAAATTTTACTTTTTACTAAAGGTCATCTTGCAATTCTTAACTTACGTCACTTATCAAAATTTCAGGATAATGATTCATACAATTCTATCTTACCAAGGGAGAACTTCTTTATTTTCAACGACCCACTAAATAGCTTAAGGTCAAGCTTTCTAAACTGGGATCATCAATTGATGTCCAACTTTTTTGCTTATTCATTTGATTTTACTCAACATTTTCCATTTCAACAGGTTAATTAATCTTACTCAATTCCACTAACACTTGCTCACCACTTATGCCCAGGTGAAGGCATAAGCTCCGATTGCAGGGAAAGTTCACCCTTCAGGGACAATAACTCTTCTTTTAAGGATCAAACAACTTGCTTAAGTCCAATATCACCATGAATCAAGGCTAGGGTTAACAGAAGGTCAGGAAACAGAATTTAGACCTCAGGGTTACATTATTTTATAAACTTTCCCTGAAGCTTAAGAGCTCTTAAGATTTAAGAACAATTCAATACTTAGGCTTCGCTACAAATTTATTTGACCAAAAGAATTTACATTTCAAACGGCTGTAGAGTGTGGTTTCACTTAAATTGTTTTCTCCTATTTATTAAATCTTATTATCTTCTAAAAACTAACCATTTAATTCACCTTAAGATCATTTTAATAATTCACCATAAACAAGGATAATGTTCACTATTAGCTAGGGCTAGGGTTATCGAATGTTATAAATGTTTACTTGCAAAAGGAAGTCTTCATGTTTGTCTACTCAGAGAATTATTTGATCTCAAAGGTCACCCCTACATCGTTATTACATTGAATATAAATAAATTTTAGTTTAACTTTTAGAAGGATTTAACCGACTCATTTTAGCTTACTTATGAAACTTTATTTACTAAGTCTTAGAAAGATTTAACTCAACAATTTATTCTCAAGAGCAAAGTTTAACAATACTCATTTGCGAGAACAAAACAAGGTTACATCAATTCATCCCAACATGTTGCACAAAGTCAAAGGGCCATACCATCTCTATCAAACCATGACTAGGGAACAAGGAGCAATAACATGGGACATGCCACACTACTATTCTAAGGATTAAAATCCTCACTAGAATATCCCATAACCAAGCGGTAATCAACATTTCATCTTTCACATGATAACCAAACAAACCAAAGTTTCAATAGTTACAACAACAATACTCTACATCTACATTTACTAGGCACTGCAGCATTCTTCTACAAATCAGTTCCAAGAACTGAGCAAGATAAGGCTTCACAAAATTTTATAACATTATCTAACACATTCGTACAAAGGAACAATTCATAACCAAGAATTGATGTCAATACCTCTACAAGTCTTTCCATCATCTAAGTTATAATAAGCCATCTGCCAACAAATTTTCTACAAGAGTCAGTTCGCGAGAACTGAGCAAGATAAGGCTACACAAAACCACCATAACTATTATCTAACAATATCACGAAAAGGAAGCACTTTATTACAAGAATTGGTTCAAACCTCTAAACACTATTAACACATCAAGTTAAATAAAGTATTTCAGAACATGCCAATCAAAAAAGGAGAAGACCTTGTACTTCAGTTAGGAGTAAAACAACGAAAGTAACAATCATAAGAGAATGGCCCTTGGCCTATAAGGAGTACAAACAATCTAGAAAACAAATTCCCATCTAGTAATTAAACAATAATTACAAGATTGAGATTTGATATAATTAGACCAACCATCTAGAAATTTATCAAAGGTACCAATGCATAGGCTAAAATAATATTTCTAAAAGAACAAAATGATCGGCCCAAGAAAGGAGAAACACGGGGGTTCATGTATAATTGAGTTTCAAACCGGAAATCAATTAGAGTATACACACAAATAAGTTTCGAAGCGAAGGCAAAGTATCTAGTTTTGACCATTAATACAAAGGGATTTACCAATCATCGAAAGGGTCAAAGTCTTACAGGCTAGTAGCAAACACGCGAGAGAAGAAGTGGGTTTCGTCCAACAAGAGTATACAATAATGTCATCAACAAGTTTTTATAACCCTAAAGATTTGCAAACCTCCACTACAATACTAATGTTTGCTTAGTTTAAAATAAATTGCCCACATCCCAAAACAACCATATTTACGGCAACCCTTGGTAACACAGTCAACCGTCGCACAAAGATACAAACATAACTTCTAAGTGACATTATCAAAACAAAACCTTCCGCTATGAATCCATAAGACTATCAAATGAAAGCTGAGTTTTTCCCAAAGGTTAATCACATTTAAGGAAATTTCCATCACAAACTATTACGGTAATTACGTGCATAAAAACTGACCAATATTAATTAATAGCGTTAACATTACAAGGGAGAAAATAACGCAAGTTAGGAATAATAGAAGAGCGCCATCAGCAATAATTCTGAGAGGGGGATTAGACCAAACTATTCTAGTGTCAACGAGGTACTGGATTCGCACAATGAAACCTCCAGCTTAGTTGATCCGAAAAGCTAGTTATGGTTCAAGTTGATAGGGATGGTCAAGGTACTTCCTGAGGATGGCCTTAAAAGCCTAGAAACAAGATGAAAGATAGTATAAGAGTCTAAACACGCGAGATGGAAAAACACATTGCACACAAACCTTTTTATTCTACCAGTTTTGATACCAAAACTCTATGCTGGCTAGCCCACGCATTGCTCACACAATCCTACAACCTTTCTTTCTCGATGCCAAAAGGTTATCAAAGGGACTTGGGAAGGAGCTAAAAAAAAAACGTCAAAGGACAACTTGGGTGCTAGGGAGGGGGCTTCATAGTTATCGTAAACTTACTTCCATGATATCGAAAATACTAGCTTGATCAACATAATAACTTGCAACTCAATCGCAGAGAAGAATTAATACATAAACAAACAGACGAAGTTCTATCATTCGAGTAAGAGAAACATAACATTCAAAGGAGAGGGCACACGTATCCTTTCGACCCACATACTACCAATGATAAAAGCTAAAACAAGAAGACACAAGCAGAAAGGGAAATCTCCCATCATGACATCTAACTGACAAATCAATGCAAGGAAAAGTGGTTCGATTTCACAATATTTTTAAATAAAATAACAGTAGAAAAGTGTAGAAATATCTTTCCTTTTTCTCCAGATTCAGCAGGTCGTACAGACTCCTGCACTCTTCAGCATTGCTTTGGATGAAAAGGATTGAGCTTTTCATCGGCGAGCTTCACGCCGGGAGTAACTCTGTGTCAGACGGAGTGTTTGGGTTCGTCTCTTGCAAGTTGTTCGACGTCCTTGACGCTGTGAAAAGAAAATGACCGGTCTAGCGTTCGATCCACAAAATTTCTTCATGGCAATCTCGTTAACCACAACCACTTCGGTCTGGCGTGGAATTGCTTCCAGTATGTATCTTCTAACCCTTCCATGAGCTCCCACGTATTGATCGTCTCAACCTGCCCTTCTTCCTGCGACGGAGATTTGCTATGGTTTGAAGTAGATTGGAAGGGCGTGTACTTCTAGATGAGATCGTTTACCTCGGACCATGTTTTTGCAGACATTTCTAAAGAACGGTTTAAACTCCTCCTCAAACTGTAGTAACCATGTAATTCCCTCCTACTAGATCCATTACAATTTTCTTTCTTGTCATTTTCCATAGTGTTTACCGTTCTCTCAGTACATGTTCTAAATCTGAAAAACAATATCCTTCTACCTTCATCTCCCAAGACATTTTCTCCAACATTGCATAGATCTCCCTTGCCTGTGGGTGTGATCTGTCACCTCCATATTCCAGTCTATTTTCCATGTGATAAACATCAATGAAAGGGTTTGGACTGCTATCCCAGGACTATCATTCCCAGCCAGATTCCCATAACTTGCAAATGAAAAACATAACCGAGGAGAATGCCGAGCGGAATGCCGATTATATAGTGTTAGTGGAAAATCACAACACCCCCTGGATGCTGATCAGATTTCTAGTTTGATCATTCGAAGCATCCATGATCTCTGTGATTGCACAACATGGAAACCTCTCTCCAAGCGTGGGACTTGTGAAACTGAGAGAGGAATCATCCAGAGAAGGCTGGTTCCTGCTCCTAAACTACCTGCCAAACAAGCTATTCACAGTGCAGGACAAGCTAATCTAATCCTAATCTAACCATGCCAAGGAGACAGAGAGAGAGAGAAAAGGGAAAGAACAGAAAGCCTACACTAAAACGGTGATACACCAGAGAAGGAGAATGTTGGACATCTATCAAAACTGCCATGGAACAAAGAGAGGTGAGCAATGAAAGGAAGGATGGACAGATGCATCACAGGCCCAAGGATAGATTTTTACACAGAAAATGTCCCAAAACTCCATGAACACAGCTCCAGACCTGTAATGAACATTAGAACATGCGCAAATACCTACAATGAAGAGAGGCAAGGAGAAAACAAGCAAAAAAAATGACCAAGGATGGACGGTCTATGCATCACTAAACACGTCTTTTTTTTGTTGCTCCAGAAGTTTGCACATAACATCATTTCGATAGTAAACTAGGCAAAAAACGCCATTACAGAGCAAGGGAGGAGGTTCAAACTCCATTGCTTTCAACCCTAGAGAAGCAAAAGAAGGGAGGGCAGAGCTGAAAAGATGAACAACTCCTTTGGAAAGAAGCCCCTCCTTACAATTTATATTGTTCAAGAAAAAGAGTCCAGGGACCTTGAAGAGATTCGGAAATCAAAGAAATCTACCCCAACCACCTCCAGACTGCATTTAAATCATATCATTAATGGCGGTAGGTGAAAACCCCAGTGAACCCAAAAGTGGCGAACTGTGAGATTTTGCATTTTTAAGTAATTTTTTCTCACCCAATTAAAGATATCCAGTACGTAGTTGGACAGAGGACCTCGTAAGCTTTCCAAAATTCCAACCTAAATGCATGAATCCGAGCTCCCAGTCAAAAGTTATGGCCATCTGAATATCTGGGTCAGGGTCTGCTTCCTGTCAGCGCTCAAAATGTTGCGCCTCCCGAAGATGCACCATAGGAAACATCCATGTGTGTGTCGACATCCCTTTATGTGCGCCAAGGCTGCGGCTTTTGCCCTGTTGACACTTATTTCTGTGTGCCACTTCATGGTGCGCCTTGGCGCATACCTTTTAGTGTCAACACTCTGTGTATGCGCCATTTTTGTGCGCCAAGGGCGCATACTTTTCCACTGTCGACACTCATTTCCATGTGCCATTTCTGTGCAAAGGGCACATACATTTCCCTGTCGACACTCATTTCCATGTGCCATTTCTGTGCGCCAAGGGCACATACATTTCCCTGTCAAACACTCATGCCTCCATGCGCCATTTCTGTGCGCCAAGGGCGCATACATTTTAGTGTCAACACTCTACTGTCGGTGCGCCATTTCTGTGCGCCAAGGCCATAAATGTCAGGGATTTTGAGTTTCTTTGATTTTTATATTCTTTCTGTTTTCTATATCTACCCGGGGGGGGAAGATATATACAACGTATAGTACCATGCAATACTCTCTTTACATAGGCAACAATAGCATGTTTCCCCACCCCAACGGCAATTCCTGTAAGGATTTTGGTTGCACGCTATTCAACATAATTGTAAATGCTAGTAATATTGACAATTTATAAACTAATATTACAATTTATAGAATAGTATTGTTTGTGAAAACCGTGGCTAAATCATTGCGGATGGCCAATATAAGAATTAGAAAGAACCATTCCTATAACTGTGGAAGTTATGACTGAGACTGCTACTGCAAATTTTGCTTTAAAAAAACTGGTATATCTCCCTGCTCCAAGCTCATTCGCAACCCTCACACTATTTGAACCAAGAAAACCAAGTGGTATAGCCATTTCCCACGAATTGATGTTTAAGCAAATAGAAAGTGAATCAACTGCAACATCTGTGTCTTTTAACTTCACTACCATTAGAACCACTATTTTCTAGTAGCAAAGCTCTTTTAAGCAATAACATGACACCAGATGCAACAGATAGCTTGATAAAAGGCCAAAGATTCTGCAAATGCATTCAACAATATTTCCATTAAGTTTTAAAGCAAGAACTACTAACATGTCAACAAGATCAACATACTCATGTGAGGTTCCAAGCCAGGTTAAAGGAGAATAAATAGATTGTCTTTCTTTCATCTTTTAATTCCATCTGCATTACAACCTTACTAATGAAGTTCAAACAACTTTCCTTCTACATCTTGTTACAACATTTTCTACTTAATGTGGGAACCAAATTTACAATACAAATGAGAAGCTAAAATACAAAGCAATATTACTGATTTTTCCTCCACTCAAGGTGGGTAAGAATACATGGTGGTTTCACATTGTCATAAACAAGGTTCCAATGCTCCAAATATCAACAAGGTGGCTCCTCCAAAGTTTGCTTGATTCACAACAAAATAAGGGGAGAGGCAACGCTCTCCTCCCAACCAAGATACCCAATGGAGAAGAGAAGCCATCCTCTCCATTGGCCCCCAAGCCCCAACCACATCACAATGGGAGAAAATCCAACTCATGGCAACTACTAGCTTCCACATAACTAAAACATAACATTTCACATTCATTCCAAAATCCTTCAAAACAAGAATCTACAACACAACAAGAAGAAAACAATCACAACAACAAGTCACAAGGCTTACCAAGAAAGCCACAAGAGTAAGACATATGGGGAGGCCACTTATGCCTCCCAATGGGAATGGGTGCCACCTAAAAGCCTCCAATGCAAAACACAATACCCCTAACAACTCTTATGCCTCCCTCAAGTACCCCTTATCCCTCCATTCACTCTTATGCCTCCCTCAACTCTTATGGCTCCCTCAAAGTAAAACAAGAAGAAAATGCAAGCATTTCTCTTACAAGGTGGGCACCCAACCCAAACTCCCTCCTCAAGAACATGATCTCTTATGCCTCCCTCAATTAAACTCCCCATAGTCTCCTCCCACTCCCAACTTAGGCATTCTACCCATTCCCAACAAGCATTTCAAACAACAACATTCAACACAACATATAAACACATTCATATGAAAAAAGAACATAATAATACAACAAAGGTGAAGCTCCTACCTTTCCATGGTAGAGCTTGTTCCAGGTATGAAGTCTCAAATCCCTCCAAAGATCAAGCAATCATCCACAAGCTCCAACAAAATTTCCACAAGTATCAACAAGCTCCAAAAATCCACAAACTCCTTCAAAATCCTCTCCTCTCCAAAATACAAGAGACTAAAAATGAAACTTCCAACCCCCAAAACAAACAAGAGGATCAAATAAATAGAGAAGAGAGAGGGAGGGATGATGTGGCTCCAAGTAGGATGCCACCTCCTTTTCCCTCCACTCCACATCATTTGGTCAACCTCATAATCCAATGCACCATTAATAAGTGGTTGAAAGAAAGGCAAGCACCTTACACACTCCAAATAAGCCCACTCCCCCAAAGGACAAAATTAGATTTTGAAAGGAACTGCAATTAATATTTTACCCTTTATCCCCCCCCAAAACACCTAAAAGACCCTAAATTTGGCCTTCCAACCCATAGGTAGGGTTGGCATGGGGTTTTAAGAGGTGTGGGACAAGTTTGACTTGTCCCACAAGCTTTGAAATTTGGCCTCTAAGGCCAAATTCGAGTTTCCCATGTGGGGTAGAGTGTGCTACACTCAAAACTCAAACACACATCATCCACACAAAATCCCAAGTAAATCAAATCCTAATAAATGAACTCTCTTTGGTCACATCTTTTAATTAGTTTGGGACAATTTCAAATTAACTTAATTAAGCCACTACAACCCATGGCTAACAAAGGGGTAAACTCCAATCCAAAGAATATGAATAATAACACAAGTAAAATTTCACTTACTAAGAGAAACACATACTAACATAATAAAAAGGGAAAATTAAAACAAAACAACACATGACCCCTAGGTCACAATTTTCCCTTAACCAGATAATTCTAACACACACACAATTACTTGTTGCCATGGTGACCTTAGTTGGATTCTTCTCGAATTCCGATGTGGTTGGTCTCCACTCCCCAATATTGTTGTGAATATAATATACCTGCAGAACAGAGAATACCTCCTTCGGCCTGTTGGCCGCATTAAAACATTCATGCCAAATATACAATATAATCTAAAATAAACGACACATGATTTACTATCATCTATGCAAGTACGATATCACTTACACTTTCTAGCACATTTCTATTCCACATTTCATTTATGTCAAAACGATCATCACATTAGTCTAATTATCAAGCTCTACTCCATATGATTAATATATCACATGTCATAATTAAGATAAATAACCCTGTCAAAAGTATACAAATATCGTCATCAAATGTCCACCAGTAAACCATATGCATCATATAAAGATCAAATCAATAACAGTCCAATGTCTATGATATCTACTAGCATGCTAAATCAAGAAGCCATAATAAATCCATAAGTGAAGTAATCAGTCTCGAAAACAACAAAACAAAATGGTGTCGAAGGGAAGTGGGCACTACATTCCTTACAACCTATTGAAAATGAAGAATTTTTACAAAGCTTTTATTAGCACAATCCCATTTGCAAGTGAAGACCACAGAACAATTTCACATAGACTCCTCCAAATTAAAGTTTTAGATCCTCTTTATAATGGATAGTCAAGATGAATCAGCTTTAAAATTTTCAGTAAATTTTATTTGATATTGCAGACCCATGGGATACTAAAGCTTGTGACCCACATATTGGTGTTGTTTGCCTCTCACTCCTCTTCAAATTGATCAAGATCAATCTTGTCTTCATTAGCCTTCCAATCCATGTACTACCATGTTTTTCGGTGGGAACCATCAAAAATGCTCTAGAATATTTAATGAAATTCTAGATCGAAAGGACTCTACTATAAATTCAACTGAGTATATTTTACCTTCATGTATGATGAATAATTTTAAAAAAATCCTGATTGAGAACATAAGGGAAGTCTTACGTGTTTTATCTTAATGACAAGTCTTCTTTTATTGATATTATTGGGAAAAAAATTTTGATAATGATCGTAAAACTTTGATATTAGACAAGGGATTGAACAACCTTTGTAAAAAGGTCAAGCAGGATATTCCTAATTGGATACAGACCATTTATGAATTAATGGAGAATCATTTCTATTGTAGATTGGTCAAGAAAGGACCTATGCTATAAATTTCCAATCATGGGGGAAAGCTTCAGTAAGGAATCAAAACCCTCAATGGAAGTCATATTGGATGTAGGAGGAAGTAGAGCCTTCATCTCCCCATCATTTCAAAGCATCATTATTTAAGGAAGTGGAAAGGACAAGTCCACTTTTCAATCAATTCCACAAATCTATTCAGTGTGAAAGTATTGAAGACTCTGATGGAGTAAACATTATCGTGACCAAACAAGTGGCTTGTTCCTCTACCAAGTTGAGCGTCCTCCTTTCCTTGTGGTGTTGAGTCAACCGGGGTGAATCTAGGTCAAAATAACTTATTCCACCAGGTACTCGAGATGAATTGAGGATTGCTATTCCAATAATATTTATTGATCACAAGATGCTCCATCTAGTTGGTTCTTGGCAAAGTCTACTCATTACAATTTGATAGAACCAACTAAGAAATGTGTCCCTTTAGAAAAAATTTGGAATATTCTATTTCCTGAAATACATACTTTCAAAGATAAGAATGGTGCATTTTCATGGTAAATATCATGTTAATTTAGTTAATGGATAAATAAATGATCGATGATTTGGATGGTCCCAGAATGACCCTGTTATGGATTGTTTAACATTTTTTGCACAATTTTCTCTTAACAACCCCATTGTAGGTCTGATTCTTTCAAGTTCATTTGGTATATCTTTCACTAATTTTTTATGCAAGTTTCTAAATATTGGTCCACAACTTTCTATGATATTTCACACTTCACTTATATATTACCATCTACTTTGGAAAGCAAGATAAGGATGTCTTTCCTTTAAATAATTTTCACATGAATACATGACATTGATTTAACTGTGGAAGATCCATGTATTTTTCAAACAACACAATGCTCAAATGAGTAGAAGACAAGAAATTTCGAGGAAGATCAGACTATTGAACAAGATTATAACTTGGAGGAATTTTAAATTGTTGTATCTCAATGATAATTTTCACGATGTAGTAATCCTAGTACATATTTTAAATAAGTAATCTTAGTGAAAAATAACAATTTAAAAATACTTGAAATGTGTAACATCAACATGGGTTAGGGCCCCTATAGATTTACTATATGTCCAATTTAATTATATTTAAAATCTGAAATTATTTCTTTATCTGACAAATATCATTTTATGAGCCTGCATGGTGTTTGAAAATTTGAATTTGCATGTCAGATCACCTCAGCACTAAATGGATTTTTTTGCATTCCTATTGATTGTAACTCCATGAATAGTCTTCAATGGTGCCCATGATTTTGTTAATTTGCCTTTCTATCTTCCTTTTAGAGTCTCAACTCTAATTTTTAGTCATGCCTTCAATAAGTGGAAATGTCACAGGACCTAAAATCACATTAAATTTTTTTGAACACCGAGTTCTAATGCCTATTCGTTTTTTTACCTCTGCTGTGGAAATAAACTTCGCTATGACATGTAGAGACCCAAATCATTGGGTTCTCTATTGACCCCGACCCCCATCTATTCTCTCAAAGCTAGCTTGGCCTGTTCACGTCATAAAATTCCGCCATGAAGCAGTGGTCGTTTCAGTGGAGGCAATCTCTCTCTGCTCTCTCCCTCTTTTACCTTCAACTTTGAATTTTCAGCCTGCCTTGCTACACCATTACCACATGGTTTATCTTCACTCCTTGAGAATTTTAATTCTAATAGCGAATAATTTCCAAAGATTTGCCAAAGGGACATTTTGTGGATACCTTCCGATTTCCAATTAAAACACTTAGGCAAATATTAAGCCATTTTGCAAAACATAAAAGAACACTAGAATGGACAAAGAGGTCAATTAATCACATTTACCTAGGATTTTTAGGGGACATAGGACTTTTATTACGTAAATAAGTCATACCAAACATAAAGAGGATTCACACCCTAAACACAAGATTCACAAACTTGCATCCAACAATTTTTCCTAATATTTGAATTTTACATATTTTTCACATGAACAAACCATTGACATAGAGATCTTTTTTATAAAGAAGACATTTAAAGAGGGCGAGACCAATAATATTTTGGCAAATCATCTGATAACTCAAGGATGATTACACTCCTTTAATGGCTGCCACAAATCAACCAATAATATAAAGTGATTTTGCAAAGAAAAGTTCCTAAATCCATTGTGGTTAAATAAGTCATTTAGGATATAGCATGTACAAGGTCAAATTTAAAAGTTCATATTCAACACATTTCCACAATAATATTTTCATGAGAAAAATTAGGTAGCTGTATGAACTATAAGAATATTATATCAAGAGCAAAAAGGGAAACAAAAGTAGCAACAAAAATTTCCCCTCATATGTTTTATAAAAGGACTATACATTGTATATCTGTGATAATGTGTTTTAACCTTCATAATCAGTCCTTCCCTTTTTGCTTCAGGTGCCACAATTGAAAAGCAATTCCAAGAGTAAATATCAAATCCAGGAAATTTAGGAAGAAAGTGTGCTCATTAATTCCTATTCAAGGGAATAAGGGATGAGATAGATAAAATTTACAATGTTGTTTCACTTATCCTCATGTATGTTATCCCATAGTAAAACTAGATCTTTGATATTGAAAGTCATGGGAGTCACTTGTTTCAAAATATACAAAGCTTTATTTGATGGGAGTGTTGGAATCTCTAAACCTTAGAACTTGTTATTGTTTACACCCTTCTTTATTCATATAACTCAACTATTTTAGATTTCCAGCTTCATAGGATTTATACCTTCTAGTTTGGAACTACATTGATCTTCTAGCTCATGTGTTCATGGATCCAAATTTGATAAGATCAAAATAGTTACATATGTATCAAAGGGTGTAACGACCCAAAAAATCACACACACGAACAACACAGTGAAAAGACAGGATAATTTTTTTTGGACTTGCTTGACACATAACATGACACAACATGTCGTCACCAAGGATACAACTAACACTGTGAACAACTTGATACAAGGATGGCCATAAAGGCAGCACGGAAACGTTCACACCTATTAAGGACAATTTACTTTTCTTTTTGACATTGCAATTCTTAGGTTCACGTTTTCAAGGAGGCTCAAGATATGACTCATACAATTCATCGTACCAAGCTAAGTTCATTCTTTTATTACACTGAGTAATCATCTTTAAAACTTCTCTATTATGACATTTATTTGCTTAATTCGTTTATTTAGAGAAAGGGGGAATTTAATCCCACCAGACCATCTATTTACACTTACGCTACTAGAACTTGTTCATGCCCATATGACAACATGGGTTTGCGTTCAACATACTTAAGAGGAGGAAAGACAAAGCACCTTGAAAAATAACAGGTTAGAGGAAGAAGGTCGAGTTGATTTCATCTTTATGACCTCATTAGTTATTGCCATGTATGTTGGAATATGAAGCTATAGATCTATACTAGCCATCTATATTAAAAATAGTTTTATTCTTGCTTTAAGTATGTTTAGGAACTTTGTAAAATGAGAACTATGTGTACACTTGCATCTTAATGTGGAGGAAAAATTGCAATGTAGCATTCCTATATGAATAGATTAATTTTATCATTGCGCTAAAATAAGGAAAGTTTGGTTTAGTCAATAAAGAAACGTTACACTTCATCTAATTTAAAGGAGTGAATTCTTGTTTGTTTTTTTCTCATAAAGGATTAATGTTCACTAGAGGAGCTAGGGGTTTAATGTTCCAAAGAATGTATTACTTGTACTAGACTCAATAACTTAAAGGGTCTTTGATTTATTTAAAGAATTTGTTAAGCTCTCAAGTTGGTGACCCCTACGTATAATTGTACTTTGATTACAACTTTTATTTTTATTGCAGGGTTAGTTTTCTATATAGTTTCACATGTATCCATTTACACAAAAAATAATAAGTAATATAATGTCTCCCTTGTATAAATGATTATATACCTATCTATATATGTCTATATATATGTGTGTATATATATATACATACATATATATACATATGTATATGTGTGTGTGTGTGTACACACACACACATACATTTTTTCTTTTCATATATTAATAGAAATAATTGAAAATTGGTTTGCATTGTATTAGGTTAGGAAAATAAATTATTATAACGAGCTTAAACTCAAAAACTTTGGGGAGTGCTCGTAACCCCTACAGTACCCCTTGGTGGCCACTGCAAAGGCCACACAGTGGTCGTGGTCGTAGCCAGTACCATAAGTGGACTTTGGTGTGGCTAAATTGAGCTTTTACCACTATGGCGTTTCTAAGGACCAGCAACTTATCTGGTGTTTCCAATGCGTTACTATTCTGGTGACCACTCCCATCCCTTTGTGGCACTAACATGGTGTAAGTCTGCATGGTCACTATGGCATATTTGGAACCATCTACCTACGCCTCCAATTTGGGTCTTCCTCTACAATTTGGAATTTTTACCGCCTCTGCCCAAGGTTTGTAACACCATATGAACCCACCATTTTACAAAAATAAAAATATAAAAGTGCTGGTAAAACTGCCTCCCTGATGTGTGGAATAGGGTCATGTGATGCTCCATGGAATGGTTGGCACCTATGGAAATAATTTATCTGCATAATAGTCGGTACGCTTTCAAGGAGTACAGATAACTAATCCTTCTATTCAACCATCGGGTGATTATGGTCACTATGGGTTAGGAGTCTCCTCGAACTCTATGTGTCATGGACCATAGGGTCAACTAGCCTCCTTGATGGAGGCATAAGAGCTGTGAGGGAGGTAAGATTTTGAGGGAGGCAAATAAGAGTTTGAGGGAGGCATAAGAGCTTGAGGGAGGCATAAGAGAATGAGGGAGGCATAAAAAATTGAGGGAGGCATAAAAGCTTGAGGAAAGAAATCATAAGAGTCTAGAGGGAGGCATTAGGGCTTTTTAGGGAGGCATCAGAGCTTAAGGGAGGCATAAGAGTTTGAGGGAGGCATAATGAGCTTGAGGGTTAGGCATCAGAGTCCTGAGGGTAGAGCATAAGAGTTTGAGGGAGGCTTATCATCCATTCCTCTTTATGGTTGAAAGATTTAAGTGGTAATGTGCTTTTAAATTGAAAGGAGGGTGTGGTAGTGGTCTTTTGATGTCAAATGGGGGTACTCGTGTCAAATGGATTATGTGGTGTGATGTTGTAGATATGGCATTTAAATAAAGGGACCATGTGGGATCATTAAGTATATATCCTTTAATGTGTTGGAGTATGTGACCTTTGGGATCTATTAAATATTTCTTGGGACATAATCTAGCTTATTCGTAGTACTCTTTTGTTTGAGTACTTTGTACGTCTAGGGTCATAAATGTGTGACGTGTACTATGTTATGTGGACTATGTCTATTCTATTCCATATTTGAGTAACCCTTTTTTTTGTGGTGTAATACAGATCTTGAAGTATTATACTTGCGTGCTTGTGAATCTGTAGTGTCTTTTGAACCTGGATAGGGTGTTGTGTTAGCAGTTCATGTTGGGCACCCACAATAAGGAATAAACCAAAACTCTTCAATGATGAAATTTTTTTAAAAAACCTAAATTAAACTAAGTAATCAATGTTAATGGAAAGGAACTAATGAAATAATAAATAAGAGGGAACTGCCAATCTTCACAGAACCTTGAAAGTTAAAATTTCTACCAAATGATCCTAAGGCTAGCTTGTGACCGTGCTTTAATTGGAACTGAACTTTCAAAACCATAGGTGTGTACTTTCTCCTTTACCTGTCCGTTGGTTACGAGACCATTTCTTTTCATCTGTGTTATGTGAGCCATCGAGGACGATGCTTTCTTAAGGGCTAGGAGAATGTAATGCCCTGTTCTGAGACGGTTACACCTAGTTCATCCTTGTCATCGTCATTGCTGACATGGAACGCCTTGATGGGCGTGTGCTAATTTGTGGATAGACTGTGGTGTAATTCACGTTGCCATTTAGAGAGGATTGTCAACAATGCTAGGATCATGATGCAGGAAGCATGAATAGATACCTCCTTCAGATGCAACCACCTACATACAACGACACCTACCAATTTTGTTCCAATGTGCTAAATGAGGAGAGTGTAGTTTATCCGTTTTACAACTACATCTTGGATTGCACGCAATATTAAGCTAAAATCGTTGAGAGCTTAGGTTAATACACCTCAAGGAGTAGATTAATGATTAATCATAATAGGTAATGATGAGTGTATGTTAGTTTATTCTTTATGGTATGGATCGCGCACCTTATTTTATATAGTGACTTGGTTAGCTAGTTGATGGAGTGACATTTCTTGAGTGTCTTATCATCGAGCACTGGTAATTAGAGTATCTGGCGTGATAGCATTTGGGAGTCGGTGGAGTCTTGACTTCGTTAATCGATCTTGTAGAACGAACCCACTTCCATGCATTTAAGCAATGGCATGGTGCGTCATGTCTTGGTCCTGCTCATGCGGTAATCTTTGCAGGTAATTAATACGTGTTTCAGTGTTGTTTTGGTAACCTTCTACACAGTGTTGTTCCTGTCCCTGCCACAAACTTGTCGTCTGTCATGGCGTCTTCTTGTGCTGGTTCCTCCGCGGCGACACGTACTTTTTGATTATTTAGCAACTGGAATAATACGTGTTTCGAAGCCATGGTTCTTTGTAGTGCTAGGTCTAATAATTTTAAGGCATTATTCATTGCAGAGAGCTATTGCAAAACACAGTATTCTTATATTTGTTGATTTTCCTTTAACAGGAGGAAGATCTCGTAATGGCTTTTTCAGAAGCTGGGTAACTCTTATTTTGGATTACTAGTGTCAATGTCTGGACATCCAGCAACATGATGAAGAGGGAGATTGGTGGCTGAGCAGCAGTGCTTTCCTAAGCATGTGATAAATCTCGGCATTTACTTCAAGGTTGAGCTGATGTCTTCTCAGCAATAAATTATCCTTGAAGATACATTCTCAAACTCCAAATGCTCCTAGCATTGGAACTTCAAGCGAGGGCACTCTTAATCTCCATCGAACATGGATTGAAAGATGTTGCAGAACATGTTGGGGATTACATTCCCGACTTGAGAGATTTCCATTAGAAAGCCCATTGTTATCAAGAGTTGAGAGATAGAACACTGTCCTAGCTACAATGTAGCTAGACAATGGTTGGCAAAAGCTTTCTTCAAGGTTTTTCGACTTGCTTGGTACCCAAATGAATAAACTTTGTGTGCAGGAATGTCCAACAACTTTAATGCACGGAGATGTTCTAGGAAGTAACCTGAGTAACATTTGGATTAGATACATCCTTGCCATTTCAAGGTATGATGTGAAGATTGCATGTTTGCTCCAAATTTAAAGGTATTGCCATTAGTATCTTTATAAAATAAATCATAAGCTAGAAGTGAAGATTGCTTCTCTTCTAAAATTTGATGTACTTTTAATCTGAGTGTTAGTAACCCACTTGATTCCTTAGATTGTGGGTGTTATGCCGTATTAACTTGATACTGTAACGACCAATGGGTGCCTTTCAGGTTCAACGAACAACACTAGTGTTTGTGTCTACAGCAGGCTCTGTAAGTATGGATATGTTGATGATTGCTTTATACACACAAGAAGGTGATGCAAATAGCAGAAGTGGTAAAGGCAAACTCCACAACCTTTCATAGTACTCCACGTCTATACAACTGGGATTGACTAGCAAGGGCATGGATGTAACGATCCAAAGGCTTGCACAATGAACGTACACGATGAAATCCAGGATAAATTACTTTTCTTTTTGCTTTACACAGACACATGACAAACATGTCGTCACCAAGGACACAAAACACACTGCTACAGGTGACATAGATGGCCATAAAGGCAACAATGAAATACGTTCCACAGGGTTATTTATCAAGGACAACAACATAGAATATCACAGAACATCTTACAGTTAGAGCCAACCACAATGAGATATTCTTGAGGGTTATTTATTTTAAAAGGACATATTCATTCTTATCTTATAGGAGGCTCAACATATGATTCTTATAATCAACTTACCAAGCTAAGTTTATTCCTTTGACACTGAGTAATCATCTTTAAATCTTCTCTATTATGACATTTATTTGCTTAATTCATTTATTCAAGAAAAAAGGAGTAATTCAATTCCACAAGGTCATCTGCTCACCACTAATGCTACTAAGATTCATTCTTGCCCACAAGACAACATGGTTTTAAGTTCAACACACTTAAGAGAAGAGATACAAGGTGCCTTGAAAAAGGGTTAGAGGGAGAAGGTCGAGATGAAACATCTTTAGGACCTCATTAGTTATTGCTAGTATTTAATTGAAGCTAGGGCTCTTAACCAGAATTATCAACAACTTTACTTAGGCTTCGCTAAAAGTATTAACAAGGAGTAAAAATTCACTTTCCAAATGGCGGTGAGAAATATGGTGGGGTCTCCGATTTTGTTTTATCTGGCTTATTAAATCTTATCATCTTCAAACAACTAACAGTTCATTTCACCTTAGGGTCATTTTACAAATTTCACCGTAAAAGGAATAATGTTCACTAGAGGAGCTAGGGTTATCATGTTATAAAGTTTACCTGCAATGATAGTCTTGCCCTTGATTACTTAAAGAATTTCTTGCTCTCAAGTTGGTGACCCCTACGTCACTTTATTTGAATACAACTTTTAATTTAACTTCCAGAAGTATTAAACAATCCCATGTTAGTTTACTTATGACACTTTATTACTAAGTCATATCAAGGTTTAACTCAAAATTTATTCTCAAGGCAAAGTTGTAGCAACACTCATTTACAAGAACAAAACAAGATTACATCAATTCTTAAAATATTGATACTCCAACCAAGTCACTCAACAACAATAACCAAATTTTCTTATAATTTCAATGATGGTCAAACAATACAAGGTTTCCAAAGTTCAGATGACAAAGTCCACAATACTTTATACTAAGACATTAATCCTCTTTTAAACTTTCCACTGGACGTTAACAATAGTTGAACAACATAAAAAGGTTTCGAGCAAAGGATCTTCTCAACTGAGGTTGATGACAAAAGTCTACAAATCTATCCCTCATCTACACGCAAAATCCATCTGCAGCAAATTTTCTACAAGAGTCAGTTCATGAGAACTGAGCAAGATAAGGCTACACAAAACCACCATAACTATTATCTAACAATACCACGAAAAGGAAGCACTTTATTACAAGAATTTGGTTCAAACCTCTAAACACTATCAACACATCAAGTTATAATAAAGTCTTCATCATGCCAATCAAAGAAGGAGAAGACCTTGTACTTCAGTTAGGAGTAAAAGCAACGAAAGTATACAATCATATGAGAATGGCCCTTGGCCCTATAAGGAGAAAACCAATAATCTAGCAAGAAACAGAATTCCCATCAAGTAAGTAATTAAACCATAATTATAGGATTAAGATTTGATATATACACCAACCATCTAGAAATTTATCAAAGGTACCAAACGCATAGACTAAATTAATATATTTCTAAAAGAACAAGAGTTGATCGGCCCAAGAAAGGGGAACCACGGGTTTCAAAAATTAACACAAAAAGCCATGTATAATTGAGTTTCAAACCGGAAATCAAATAGAGTATACACACAACATAAGTTTCGAAGCGAAGGCAATGTATATTAGTTTTGACCATTGACTATAAAGATTTTCCAATCATCCAAAAAAGGTCAAAGTCTTACAGGCTAGTAGCAAACAAGCGAGAGAAGAAGGGGGTTCCGTCCAACAAGAGTATACAATAATGTCATCAACAAATTTTTATAACACTAAAGATTTGCAAACCTCCACTACAATACTAATGTTTGGTTAATTTAAAATAAATTACCCATATCCCAAAACAACCATATTTTAAGGCAACCCTTGGTAACACAGTCAACCGTCGCACAAATAGATACAAACATAATTTCTAAGTGACATTATCAAAACAAAACCTTCCGCTATGAATCCATAAGACTATCAAATGAAAGCTGAGTTTTTCCCGAAGATTAATCACATTTAAGGAAATTTCCATCACAAACTATTACGGTAATTACATGCATAAAAACCGACCAATATTAATTAATAGCGTTAACATTACAAGGGAGAAAATAATGCAAGTTAGGAAAAATAGAAGAGCGCCATCAACAATAATTCTGAGAGGGGGATTAGACCAAAGTATTCTAGTGTCAACGAGGTACTGGATTCGCACAATGAAACCTCCAGCTTAGTTGATCCGAAAAGCTAGTTATGGTTCAAGTTGATAGGGATGGTCAAGGTACTTCTTGAGGATGGCCTTAAAAGCCTAGAAACAAGATGAAAGATAGTATAAGAGTCTAAACACGTGAGACGGAAAAACACATTGCACACAAACCTTTTCATTCTACCAGTTTTAAAACCAAAACTCTAAGCTGGCTAGTCCACGCATTGCTCACACAATCCTACAGCATTTCTTTCTCGATGCCAAAAGGTTATCAAAGGGACTTGCGAAGGGGCTAACAAAAAACCTTCAAAAGACAACTTGGGTGCTAGGGAGGAGCTTCATAGTTATCGTAACTTACTTCCATAATATCGAAAATACTAGTTGATCAACATAATAACTTGCAACTCAATCGCAGAGAAGAATTAATACATAAACAAACAGACGAAGGTCTATCATTCGAGTAAGAGAAACATAACATTCAGAGGAGAGGGCACACGCATCCTTTTGACCAACATACTGTCAACGATAAAAGCTAAAACAAGAAGAAACAAGCAGAAAGGGAAATCTCCCATCATGACATCCAACTGACAAATCAATGCAAGGAAAAGTGGTTCGATTTCACAATAATTTTAAATAAAATAATAGTAGAAAAGTGTAGAAATATCTTGCCTTTTTCTCCAGATTCAACAGGTCGTACAGACTCCCACAAAGCTACCAACATGAAAGAACTATGTAGATAGCATGGAATCGGCGAGGATCTAAGCCTCTAAGCTGTGGCACATTCACGAAGCGTTTGAGGCCGTTCTTGAAGTCAGGATTGTTTGATGGGTCCTTGACGCTGTGAAAAGAAAATGACCAGTCTGATCTGTTCCTGTATTCGCAAATCACACCTCACATGGCACCTCGTAGTTCAGCTACAACCCCTGCTTCTCCATTTGGAAAACTTCTAACCCTTCCATGGGCTCCGACTGTATAGAGATGTCTCAAGTATCACCCTATACTTGGCTACCAAAATACAGTGGTCTATGTAAACAGCTTGCCTGTAAACGGGCGATATGTGTCAGGATGAATTCCTGTCTACCTCAATGCTTCACCTAGCAAATGAAGCCACATTCTGACTAAATGTAAACATACGCTCCTCCATACATCTCATTACCTGGGCTCGATTACATACAGATAATCCATCAAGGGAATCATTTCTTGCTTGTCAATTTCCAGAAAAGTGCCCTTACCGCAAATCTCTCAGCACATGGTTCTGAAGGTCTAAAAAATACCCTGCAACCTTCATCTAAGACGAAAAATTTGGTCTCTGACCTGCATAAGCAACATCCAACTCCTGAATGTGGGTGAGAGCTGGCAACCTACACAAAAGCATGCAAGTGGACATTTTATTACTCATCAATTAATCCAACTTGCAATGATCTTCCAATATGTATTCTGTTTGGTATGATTCACTGAGGCCTTGAATAAGATCTCCTGAAGGAATTGCTCGGCCTTTCGATCTTAGCTGTGGATAATGGTCTGGAACATGTTTTTAATGATCCTCATCCACAACGGTTACACTTATCTGACATATGCCAAAGAGCATCTGCACCGTAACTAGATCCAAGGCATAAACATATTTTCTAGCTTCAGGATAGTTTCTAGAATTTGCTAGGCTATCTAATCAAACTAGCCTCGGTGTCCACTGCCATTACAGCCAAAAACTTGAGTATAAGGTTTGAATGAATCCAATAGAAACCTACATGCCCAGTGTACCATCCCTACTTATTCTCTTGACTCATTCATAATTGAGTCAGCAATCCTCATACCCCATTATTGCATAAGCTGTCACACACATAAACAAATGCTCCAAGGGACGTATAAGTGATCAGTTCATACATTGAATGTTGCCACTGGGCTATGAGGTATCTTATATCCCAGAGTTACAGATCACTAGGAAAAAATAGGTATATCGGCAAGTCGATCCAAACTTAAATCAGAGAATGCAATTATCTTGGAAGCAAAAAGTAGATCTTGAGCCAGGTTCCTGGATCCTCAAATAATTCTCACTGGTCACAGAGTCGATAGCACAATTGGCTATTTGGAGGATCCTCAATCAGAGGATGCATTGGTACTGCATAGAATTGAGCTATAGTATGCACAACGATATGTGCTTTGAATGATTCTGCTGATAAAATAGCTTCACCCAGTAAGACTCTTCCACCTCTTCACCACCTGACTCTCGAAGCATCGTAATGAACAGGCAAGATAGCTCAACTGCTGACAAACTTAGACTAATCTCGCATTCTTGCATTCACTACAGCTGAAGGATTTTCTGGTGGCAACAACTGATCTCTGTGGTCACTGTGCACACCAGAACATCAGGATAAAAACACCTTGAAGGACGGAATTTCCTTGAGGATCGCAGTCGATACTGAACAGCTCCTCCGCACTTAGCATGACCATGTAACCAAAAGGGTGGAGCACCCACTCCAGAAAGGAAAGTTGCTCCATTCTGCAACGTGTATGCCTGAAGTCTGCAAAAGCCCTGAATTTTGATCACTTCCTGTTTCTGCGAACTTTCCTAGGAATAAGTTTCAGTTCTCGCACAATCCAAAGACAGTCGTATTTGGAATCAGGGATAGAGCAGGACGTGTGCATTCCAAGGCATTGAGGATTTTCGTAAGAAACTTGTAGAGCAGGTAATGCAAGCAATTTGGTGAACTTCCTCCACACATCTTACCTGACCAGCAAAAGACTGCCAGATTGGCCAACTACTCACCCACAGAGGCCTTCAAAGTCCACTCTGCAATCAAGTTCGGACTTCTGAAATTTGAAGCTGTGCCGACTGCCAAAGAAGAATAAGTGGGTGGCCAAGCACTTATTACATCCACATGTGCAAAAGTTGTAGGCCAATTCTTCCAAGAAACATGTGACATTCCCAACCCTCCACTCCATTTCCAAGAATTTATTTATTTCAAAATTTTTGCATTGGATCTATTATGCCCCTATTACAAGTATACTATCACCACTAACCAAAAAGAAGAGATATTTATACACCACATTATCCGGACGGATTTTAAAGCAAACATGCTTAAAGAAATAATTAACGAACACAGGTATGCCTTCATTTGCAAAAAAATCCACCTCCAACAAGGTCCTCCTCCATGTGTTACATACGGGGCTCAAATTAAGGATTGCAAGATGTAATCTTGTAAATAATTTCATCAACTGGTACAGGACTCCAATCTAACTAGTCATGCTGAAATTGACAAAACATTAAATACCATAACTGTATCTCCAGAATAAGTGAATTTGGGAGGAGTGATTCGAAACTGAACATATTTAAAAACAGAGTTCCCAAACCCGTGAAGCGCCACCACAAAAGGCATACTCTATCCTCATTTGCCTGGCTAAACGAGGCTCGACCAGCGGGAGCGACAAACAAGAACAATAGGATAGTTTAACAATAACACAGGATGATCCCTCGATAACAATCGCATTAAATAAAAGGTAATAATAAAATACAAACGTTTTGATCAACATACAATCATAATGTCATTATTATTATCAACATTATCATTATTATCAGCTTGGTGGAGAAATAATGAGTATCAGTTAAACTCGACAAGGTGATTACATTCTCCTCCCCTTAAGAAAGCATCGTCCTCGATGCGACATAACATTGACGGAAAAGAAATGGTTCGCAACCAAGAACAGGTAAAGGAGAAAGTACACCCTATGGTTTAAAATTTTAGTCGATTAAAGCATAACCATGGGGTAGCCTTAGGAACATTTGGTAGAAATTTTAACTTTCAATGTTCTGTGAAGATTGGCAGTTCTTTCTTGTTCATCATTTCATTAGTCTCTTTCCATTATCATTATTCTTAACTTTTAGTTTCTTTTAAAATTTCATCATTGTATAGAGTTTTGGTTTATTCATTATTGTGGGTGCCCAACATGAACTGCTAACACAACACCCTACTAGGTTCACAAGACACTACAGATTCACAAGCACACAAGTATATACTTCATGATTGTATTACACCACAAAAGGTTACCCAAATATGGAATAGAATAGGCACAGTCCACATAACATAGTACTTGTCACACATCAATGACTGACATACAAAATACTCAAACAAAAGAGTACTACAATCCACCAGACATTTCCTCAATTTGCATCAATGAAATTTTCACATAACACCATAAAATAGCTACAGGTACATAGTGTCCACAAGGGCATCAATGACATATCCACAACATCACAACACATATCCATCTGACATGAGTAACACATACATCAAAATACCACTATTAAAACATCACAATAACTCAACATATATCCGAAACATCAACCATACACACACACACATAAAATCTCTTATGCCTCCCTCAAGTCTCTTATGCCTAACTCAATCTCTTATGCCTCCCTCAAGTCTCTTATCCCTCCCTCAAGTATCTTATGCCTCCCTCCTCTTATGCATCCCTCAATCTCTTATGCCTCCCTCAATTTTCTCTTATGCCTCCCTCAAGGAGGCCGGTTGACCCTATGGCCCAAGACACATAGAGTTCGAACACTCCTAACCCAAGTGACATAATAACGTGTGGTTCAACAACCCGCTAGTTATCTATAACTCCTTGGGGTGTACCCCCATACAATGAAGTGGGTCCATAGGTCCAACCATTCCATGGTGCATCCCATGACCCTATTCCACACATCACGACAATAGAACCAGCATAACAATCCAATCAAAGTGCCAAGTGGCAAAGTACAAGCCTTGGGCAAGGCGGTAAAAATTCCAAATTTAAAAGAAGACCCAAAATCAAGCAAAATAAATGGCCAAATAGCCATAGTTAGTATCAAAATCCTGCATGTTAGTGCCACAAACCAAGGAAATGCCCAAAATTGTAAACATGGCAATCAAGAAACTTCTGGTCCTTACAAAAATAAAGTAAAAAGCTCAATTTACGAATAAAAATGCAACTTATAATAATGTCACATTACGATAACTGTGTGGCCTTATCTGGCCACCAAGGGGTACTCAATGAGTTGCTAGCACATGGAACATCAAGCCTCTACTCACAAAATACATATCGATAATACAACTTTCATCATCTCTATCTGAATCATCCCGCCACCACTTCGAGAATGCTAAACATAGTCATAGTTGCACTTAGGTTGCATACATACAAAACCACATAGGGAGAGAGGAAAGATTCACATGGATCTACTAAACTGAGTCATTCGGCTTGAGTTATTGACCCATGGTACACCATTCCTCACTCTCAACATACACTTCTACCGATTTCCCTCAGGGTCGGTTAGCGTAAGGTTCACAACATAACATACAACTACATCACTAACATAATGGTGGTACACATTACATAGTGTCTTACGCATGGCACAATACAAGGTATCACATTACATTCACGGTTTAACACATCACTTTACCACATTCTGCACCCAAAGTGCAATCACCATACGATAGGGTTCATACACTCACCGTATGTCCCTAAATCACAACATGAAGCATTACATATGCACATCATAATACGATGAACATAGTACATTACAACATAACATCCACTGCTACATAACAAGGTGGTACACACATTTCTTCAAAATATGGAAAAACATCATTAAGATACAACTCATTTCTTTTAACATCAACCTAGTCGTACAACACATTGATACACCCACATATCACAATATGCCACAATGCTCCAACACTATGTCATCCACATTATCAATTTCTTTTCACACATCACAACAACAATAATTCACACGTGAACTCTTCATAGAATCCCAAGAAGGAGAGAGAATACTTCCCATCCCAACATATCAACATGATCACAAACACACACAAGGTGACATACACATCATGTGCGTTCACAATATCACAATTACGACAATAATCACATCACATTTAAAGCACATTACTCTTCCAATATCTACCACCATCATGCAACATCATCATCACAGTACATCATGTAACACCATCTGTAACATCATCATATAACACCAATCCGGCCCATAGGTTAAGAGCATGAACCTCCGCTCTGATACCAACTGTAACAACCCAAATCCAAACACACTAAAAAATAGTAAAATATAGGATAATTTTTTTTTTGACTTATTGAAGGATAACATGATGCTACAGGTGATCACCAATGGCTACAACTAACTCTGTAAACATCTTGATACAATGATGATCCATAGAAAGCAAGGAAACATCCAACACCCATCAAGGACAATTACTTTTCTTTTTGACAAGGCACCATGAAAAAGTCCATTCACAATACACAGTTACAGTTAAGGCCACCCCAAGGTGTAATATTCTTTAAGGTTATGTATTTTAAAAAACATATTGCAAGACTTAGCTTATGACCTAGAAGATTCATGATATGATTCATAGAAATTCTTCTTACCAAGGTGAAATTATTTCTTTTATAATATTGATCTTTAAATCTTTCTATTGATGAACAATTTTTCCTTAGATTCATTTAAAGACTGGAAAAGCTATTCTACAAGGCCATTGCTCAACTAAGGAACTAAGATTCCATCTTTCAAGACAAGGTTTCCTAGTTCAACACAAGCTCCTAAGAGATCTTGATTCAGAACTCCTTGGAACAAGGGTTAGAGGGAGAAGGTCGAGATGAAACATCTTTAGGAAGTCATTAGTTTTTAAGAATTTGAATTGAAGCTACCTCTCTTAACCAGAATTCGAACAACTTTACTTAGGCTTAAGAGAAGATAACAAGGAGTAAAAATAAAAATAGGGTGAGAAAGTCATATTTATTTCATCATCAATCTTTTAATTATTAACTGGTCTTATTAATGAGACTTATGATCTTCAATTGGAACTAAGAGCTTCATTTAGCTTTAATTCATCTTGATTAAATTTCCACCATGAAAGGATACACATGGGGTTCCCAAAATGGAAGCATAAGAATTAATGTGATCTTATTTTCAAAACTCCTGCCCTTGATTACTAAAGAATTTAAGATCTCAAGTATAACCCCTAATTAACACTTATTTTGCAACTTTTAATTTAACATTCTTAGAAGTATTCACAACAATCCCAGGATAAAAGTTTAATTGTAGCTTAAGGTTAGCGAGGGTAGATTCAAGGTTTACATCAGTAGATAATTTATTTCCAATTAAAGCAACACTAATTTTACGAGAACAAAACAAATGTAACTTCATTATTATCTTATTTATTTATTCATCTATGTATTCATTAACCAATTTTATCTTTGATTAATTTACAAAAAGGATTGTCAACCCACTCAAATATACCTAAAGTTGCCTTGATGCCAAGACCATTGAGGGTTATAATATAAGAAAGTTATATGACTCAAAAGAAGAAATTACCATGGACTTAACGAGAGAGCATTGACACAACATAACATTACTATTCAACATCTCACAACAAACCAAAGTTTATGACAACAGATTACGATTTTCCCTCATTGGTTGAGAACAATCCAAGGTAACAATTTTATTTTCACGAGAACTTAAGATAAGGCTGGCAAATATTCCATTTTTATGAAAGGGACTATATCTTGTACAGTAGAGGCTTTATTAGCCAGTAATTGGTTCAATCCCAAACACTATTAACAGTAAAAGAACATAAGATCAAAATCAATGAGGATGCAAGCAGGAAGATAGGACAAAATCAATAAGGTAAGCAAAATTGGTCAAGCCACACTACAACATTTTCGATGAAAACTGATAGCAATCACAAAAATAATACTCATAACAAGGTGGCGATTGAATTCCACAATCCCTCACAATAATGTCTTCAAGTTTTGTTACAAATGGTTATACCAACCTTTAGTTTGAATTTTAGCTCCCTTACCAAACATATAAATCCACTCTAATAGAGTAGACCATACAAAGAAGAGAAAAATCCAAGACCTGGTCGACAGTCATAGTTCCCAAAATAAAATGCTACATCACATTCAAGATCAGAAACTTAGAAAAGTTCCTAAATGAAAATATTAATTGATGAAAGAGGCCATAATATCATATAGGTTACATGATGTAAATTATAATGTACCTATAGCCAGTTTAGAGATTAAGATATGCAAACATACAGAATGAAAACCTCAAAAGAATAAACATATTGATATGGGGCCATTCTTCCCAAATGATTTTGGGTTAAGATCATAGTAACTATCTCCAATTTTAGAGTTAATTTCATAAATATCCCCAAAAATACCCCCATATTTAGATAACTAGGCAATTTGGAAAACCAAAACCCACGCCAATGTATTACAAGGAAAATGCCTAGAGGACCACTAAAATAATGAGGTATGATTTCAGGGATAAATCACTTGGGTTCCCAATTCGTATACTCCATATTTTTGTGTTTAAGTAGTGGTGAGTATTACGGCACGTTACCATAGAGGTGAATATTAACAAAGTAGTAAATAATAATACACCGAGAAAATTTTGAAACCTCTATTTTAATCAGTATAATACACTACTTCAAAATACTCGTGAGAAGCAAAAAAACAAGCTAGCAGAGCAACTGAATTTCAGGAGTAATTTACAGAAGAAACCTCCAGATTACCTCCAAAAATGAAAAAATACATAGATTCTTATTGATAAAAACTGGTCAAATTACTAAAAATATTATTTTACACATGAACCAAGACTAATAGATAATTATTTCGAGAAAACAGTGAAAAGAATAATTACACATTAAATTTTGGAGCAATGTCTCCTTGCATCCAATATTTATTAAATTAGGGAATCTAAGCATTCGTACCACAATCCCACAACCAGATCATCCCAAGGAAAGGATGAATATAATAATGTCAAGCCATAAATAAAGCTCCCTATCAAATGAAATGTAAGAGAGTAAAAGAAATGGAATCCAAAAACTTTTTTTTTCTTTTTCTTCATCTTTATGCAAGCAAATTCACTTCAGAACTATGAAAATCAGGGAAGCAAACAAGGGACAACCCACATCATTGTGAAAGTAAGAATCATAAGATAAACAACCACATGAATCCAATACAAGATGCCATTTTCAAGAGGAGAACATCATTCCATGAAATTTTTAAAGATAGTAAACACAATACATGGTTAGTAAATCATGCCTGAATTGAGATTCCAAAAAGGCACACACATGGCAGAGCCACTATACAACCACAACATGTAACCAAGTGTAACGACCCAAATAATCACACACGAACAACACAGTGAAATACAGGATAACTGTTTTTTTTTTTTTTTGACTTGCTTGACACATAACATGACACAACATGTCGTCACAAGGTTACAACTAACACTGGAACCACTTGTTATGGGGAGGACCACAAGGTCAGCACGGAAACGTTCACACCCCAAGGATAATACACCTTTCTTTGTTTTTGACAAGACAACATAGAAGTCCAACGACAGAACACTCTAACAAATAGGGCAAGCCACAGTAAGAATGATTGAAGGTTACTTATTTTGATATAACACCCTTTAACTCATGACTTATGTTTTCAGAAAGATTCAATATATGATTCACACAAATTCATCTTACCAACAGAGTTAATTTCTTATACACTGTAGAGAAGTTCACTAAAAGTCTTCACTTTACGACAATTAGTTGTTTAGTTCCATTATTTAATAAGGGACTAATTTAATTCCACAAGGCTATCTGCTCACCACTAATGCTACTAGATTCATTCTTGCCCATAAGACAACATGGTTTTAAGTTCAACACACTTAAGAGAAGAGATATAAGGTGCCTTGAAAATGGTTAAGGGAGAAGGTCGAGATGAAACATCTTTAGGACCTCATTAGTTATTGCCAGTATTTAATTGAAGCTAGGGCTCTTAACAGATTTAACAACAACTTTACTTAGGCTTCGCTAAAAGTATTAACAAGGAGAAAGAATTTACTTTCCAAATGGCTGAGAGATAGATTGTGTGGTTTCAAAATTGTTTTCTCCTCTTATTAAATCTTATTATCTTCAAAGAAGCTAACCATTCATTTCCTTTAAGTCATTTTACAAATTTACCATGAAAGGCATAATGTTCACTAGTTTAGCTAGGGTTATCAAGTTATAAATGTTTACTTGCAATGATAGTCTTACCCTTGATTACTTAGAGAATTTCTTGCTCTCAAGTTGGTGACCCCTACGTTACTTTATTTGAATACAACTTTTGATTTAACTTCCACAAGTATTGAACAATCCCATGTTAGTTTACTTATGACACTTTATTACTAAGTCATGGCAAGGTTTAACTCATAATTTATTCTCAAGGCAAAGTTGAAGCAACACTCATTTACGAGAACAAAACAAGATTACATAATTTCTTAAAATAATGATACTCCAACAAAGTTACTCAACAAAAATAACCAAATTTTCTTATAATTTCAATGATGGTCAAACAATACAAGGTTTCCAAAGTTCAGATGACAAGTCCACAATACTTTATACTAAGACATTAATCCTCTTTTAAACTTTCCACTGGACGTTAACAAAAGTTGAACAACATAAAAATGTTTCGAGCAAAGGAAATTCTCAACTGAGGTTGATGACAAAAGTCTACAAATCTATCCCTCATCTACACACAAAATCCATCTGTAGAAATTTTTCTACAAGAGTCAGTTCACGAGAACTGAGCAAGATAAGGCTACACAAAACCACCATAACTATTATCTAACAATACCACGAAAAGGAAGCACTTTATTACAAGAATTGGTTCAAACCTCTAAACACTATCAACACATCAAGTTATAATAAAGTCTTCATCATGCCAATCAAAGAAGGAGAAGACCTTGTACTTCAGTTAGGAGTAAAAGCAACGAAAGTATAGCAATCGTAAGAGAATGGCCCTTGGCCCTATAAGGAGAAAATAAAGAACCTAGCAAAAACAGAATTCCCATCAAGTAAGTAACTAAACAATAATTACAAGATTGAGATTTGATATAAACACCAACCATCTAGAAATTTTATCAAAGGTACCAAACGCATAGACTAAAATAATATATTTCTAAAAGAACAAGAGTTGATCGGCCCAAGAAAGGGGAAACCACGGGTTTCAAAATTAACACAAAAAGTCCATGTATAATCGAGTTTCAAACCGGAAATCAAATAGAGTATACACACAACATAAGTTTCGAAGCGAAGGCAAAGTATACTAATTTTGACCATGAACCACAAAGATTTTCCAATCATCTAGGAAGGGTCAAAGTCTTACAGGCTAGTAGCAAACACGCGAGAGAAGAAGGGGGTTCCATCCAACAAGAGTATACAATAATGTCATCAACAAATTTTTATAACACTAAAGATTTGCAAACCTCCACTACAATACTAATGTTTGGTTAATTTAAAATAAATTACCCATATCCCAAAACAACCATATTTTACGGCAACCCTTGGTAACACAGTCAACCGTCGCACAAATAGATACAAACATAATTTCTAAGTGACATTATCAAAACAAAACCTTCCGCTATGAATTCATAAGATTATCAAATGAAAGCTGAGTTTTTCCCGAAGATTAATCACATTTAAGGAAATTTCCATCACAAAGTATTAAGGTAATTACATGCATAAAAACCGACCAATATTAATTAATAGCGTTAACATTACAAGGGAGAAAAAAAATAGTGAAAGTTAGGAAAAATAGAAGAGCGCCACTAGCAATAATTCTGAGAGGGGGATTAGACCAAAACTATTCTAGTGTCAACGAGGTACTGGATTCGCACAATGAAACCTCCAGCTTAGTTGATCCGAAAAGCTAGTTATGGTTCAAGTTGATAGGGATGGTCAAGGTACTTCTTGAGGGTGGCCTTAAAAGCCTAGAAACAAGATGAAAGATAGTATAAGAGTCTACACCCGTGAGACAGAAAACACATTGCACACAAACCTTTTCATTCTACCAGTTTTAATACCAAAACTCTAAGCTGGCTAGCCCACGCATTGCTCACACAATCCTACAACCTTTCTTTCTCAATGCCAAAAGGTTATCAAAGGGACTTGCGAAGGAGCTAACAAAAAATGTCAAAAGACAACTTGGGTGCTAGGGAGGAGCTTCATAGTTATCGTAACTTACTTCCATAATATCGAAAATACTAGTTGATCAACATAATAACTTGCAACTCAATCGCAGAGAAGAATTAATACATAAACAAACAGACGAAGGTCTATCATTCGAGTAAGAGAAACATAACATTCAGAGGAGAGGGCACATGCATCCTTTCGACCCACATACTTTCAACGATAAAAGCTAAAACAAGAAGAGACAGGCAGAAAGGGAAATCTCCCATCATGACATCCAACTGACAAACCAATGCAAGGAAAAGCGGTTCGATTTCACAATATCGTAAATATAATAGCAGTAGAAAGGTGTAGAAATATCTTTCCTTTTTCTCCAGCTTCAACAGGTCGTACAGACTCCGCACGGGTCAGCATAAGAACTGTAGGTACTGGAATCCGGGTGCACAAGTTCTAAGCGGTCCACATTCACGATCCTTGAGACCATGCAATTGAAGAGGATTTTTGTCAAACAGTTCAGAGCATTTATGTATTCGAAGTGACTCCATGCACTTGTGCTCAACTACTACTTTCCTTGAGCTTTTACTTCTTGTGGGATTCGACAACCAACTCACATACCCTATGCATGCTACCACAAACACAAGTGATCTACACAAGGCTGGAGGAGATATTTTCAGAGAAGAACCTGTCGCAGTGCAAATTTGCATTTTGTTGTTGGTTCTTGCCAGACCACTAGACAACATCCATAAGCGCATCCTGTAAGAGACGCACAATTTCAATGTCAGGCAATTTTGACTCTTTGTGGCGTTGTTTCACAGTTTCAATCACTTCATCAATATCAGTATTTTCAGTAATCAGAGTCATTAACACAGCTTTCACTTCCTTTAACTTCACATCAAAGATTCTCTTTTCATTGTATTCAACAAGAACCAAGCCCCTCCTTAATGAAATGCTCTGCAAAAGCCTCAGTAGTACGCTTCTGCACTGGAAACAACTCGAGGAGATTGTCTTCCATCTTCCCTCGCTTCAACAGTCCTATGAGATCATCAAGGCTGTTATCAACCAAGTACTCCTTGAAAAATTCTGTGATGAATAAAATCACGATGCCCTTGGCCACAAGATTGTCTTTAAGCAGAGGTTGAAAAACTGTTTCTGGTGGAAGCCCAGACAGTTTCTGAGAGAAAGTGAGTGCGGTGAAAATAGCAAGCTTCTTTCTTTCATTTTCCTCAAAAAGCTCAAGGGACTGTAAATACTTTCACATAACATTTTCAAGATTCTTGATTAGAAAAGGTCTCCTGCGTAATATCTTCTAAATATAAGAACAGACGGCAAGATACTCTGCCTTGCAGGTTCACAATTCAAAACATCAAAGGTATGCCGGTCACATTCTTCAGGCTTTATAGTACCAGGCTGTGTGCGACCTCCAGTAAAGACCACCTCAAAAAAAAGGTGTCACCGTATCTTGAGAAGTCGAGTTCTGCAGATTCAAAGCTCTTGGCAACAAGTTCCAGGTCACCCTCATGATCGACGTAAATCCCCACCACTGCATCCGCAAATGCTGCAGGGTCCAAAGGAGCTGCAATATTCCATTTGCGGGTCTTAATCCGCGCACCTCCAAGAGTGGGCTTCTCCTTCGAGCTCAAAAACTACGACTGGGAAGGATCAAAAACCTTAAACAATCGGAAGCCAAGAGGAGCAGCGAGAAACCTTGAAACCCAAACAGAACTAATCCAATGGAATGAAAGCAAAGATCCTTCCAATATATTCTCGCTTCCGCACAAAAATGCCGTGCCCCCTCGATGGCCTCACACTCCACCTATACGCAGTCCAACAAAAGGAGATCTCACGCGGTCAGAGGAGGATATGCAGGCAGTCAACCAGAACAAGGAAGATTTGCAAATCAGGGTTAATAAATGAAGTGCAGCCACCAGCAAGAAGACTCCAACACGCCTAGACTTTAATAACTCCACCCTCCACGCAGTCAGTCAGCAAAAATGAGGCCCCTAACAACAATAAAAAAAATAATTCCCTCCAGCCCACGCCAAGCAGGAGATAAAGCTGACCGAGACAAGGTAGGTTGGGGACAAAAAAAATTCCATATTTAAAATTAGTAATTTAAAACAATTCTAAGATTGCGGGATCGGTCGACCCAGGAGGAGAACGGGGTTGAGTATTTAAATGAAATATTTACGCGAACGCCACTCCCAAACCATGGCGCCACCACAAAACATACTCTTCCTCATTTGTGCAACGAGGCTCGATCAGCGGGAGCGACAAACAAATCAAAAGGATAGTTTAACGATAACAGAGGATGATATCGATCACAATCGATATAAAGAAAGTAATAATAAAATACAATCGTTGATCGATAATACAATCATAATGTCATTATTATTATTATTATTATCATTATTATCATTTTACAGCTTGTAAAATAATTATCAATTATAGTCATAATGGTCAGCAATCGAGGTCGACGAAGGCACAATGACACTCCATGCTTAGCACTCAATCACCGCAGGATGAACAGGTGTAACGTAGAACAGGGCATTACAACTATTCTTGGAGTGGAAACTTGCAGATTTAGCTTGAAGTTTGGAGAAGAAAGTTGGG
The DNA here is from genome assembly GCA_019776745.2 of Taxus chinensis. Taxonomy (NCBI): domain Eukaryota; kingdom Viridiplantae; phylum Streptophyta; class Pinopsida; order Cupressales; family Taxaceae; genus Taxus; species Taxus chinensis. The sequence goes on from CM034157.1 coordinate 215,508,064, forward strand.
AATTTTGTCGTGTTGTTACCTATTTTGGGGAGGCTTATCCACTTGTATTTTACTATGTCTTAGAATGATGTTGTAGCTCTTGTTGAGTCTTCTCCTATCTTGGAATGAAGTTGTATCTTGCATAAGAAAATTTTGATTCAAGTTAACCTCTCTTAGAGAATTAATATTGCCATATCGTAATATTGATGCCTTCTTGTTGTAAGGAACTCTTTATTTTTTCCTTTGTGTATGCTTGTCAACATTGCTTAATGGAAAGTATGGGTATGCTTGTATTATTTTAAAGGCTTATTGAAAGGATTTGGTTATGGATGGGAAGTTTGCATTTTATCCTATATTAAAGAGTAGATTTGAAAAAAAAAATTAATGCATGTTGTATACAAGAAATTTGTATTCTTGTTCTTTTGTTTCTACTTATTAAATAGAGGAAAAATATCTCTCACTTGTTAGTTCATTATGCTATCCCATGATGTTTTATTGTATGGGATATGGAAATACATAATGCAAATCTAGATGTTGCGATTCTTAGTATATGTTAGAAAGAAGTGTAAAGTGATGGTATAGTGTTAGTTTTGATTCAACTTTAAAGGAAAATTTTATTGTATTCATGCTCCTATTGGTTGAACTTGGAGATTAGGACCATAGCTAGCATGTTGTAAATTTTAACAAGGTTTCCTATTTATACTTTCAAGATATTAATGACAAAGAGACCGATAAAGTTGCATTTGAAAACTTTCTTTTAGAATAAATATTTGCATCTTTGTGTTCAGAAGTGAAGGTTTTAGTCCATATCTTGCTCTTGAAGGATTGCAATATTATCTTATTGTATTAGAGCTCTTTTTAAGGGAAAAAGATAGAATTTTTTAACCAATTTAGTTTCTTATGGTATTTCCTTTCTCCTCGTTCTATAATAGTCTCAAACTACGAACAATGTATGTTATTTAGTGTCATTCAGTATATAGGAACACAATACATTTGTATGTAGGCACGCACACGCACGTGCGCGCGCGCGCGCACACACACACACACACACACACACACACACACACACACACACACATATACAACTAAACAAGTTAACTTTAGGAAAAAAAAATTATAAGTTATAACCCTTGCTGGAATTCTGTGTTATTTAAAATGTGGCTTTTTTTGAGACTTGGATGCAATAACAAAAAAATGTGAAGTCAAAGTTTACAGCTGGGAGGCTTGGTTGTAAGTAAAATATATATATATATATATAACAGTGGGGAGGGACAAGTCATGACCTTCCCGCGACCTGTCCCTCCAACCCTGACTTGTTTCCATAGCCACACCACTATGTGGTGTGTCTACGCCCACACCACCACTCCCCCTCCCTTATGCCTCCCCACTTCCTTTGCCCCAGCCACTATGGCCAAACCTCACTCAATGCGGCTGGGCCACTCCCTTTTAAACTTTTCTGCCCTCTATTATGAACAGTGGATTCAGTCTTTTGACCCTACAGATAAAAATAAACCTAAACCACTATTTTGATATATATATATATATATACATATATATATATATATATATATATATATATATATGTACATATATACACATTTACACTCTCAAACCAAAGACTGTATCTCTGATTATTTTCCAGGAGATAAGAAATTGAAGAAACATTGATAGGGTAGCACAACTACTTATCTTTAAAAAAATTATATATACATGTCTGAATCTAAATTTCAAACTAAAACCTGATACAAATACCAAAGGATTTTCAATGATAAAACAAATACTTCGAAACCTAAACAAACAACAAACGAGAGTCAAAGAAACTTGACCCAACAAAAAACAAACAACCCCAACCCATAAGTACCTAATAAAAGCTTCAGTGGCCCTTTTTTGAATCAAAAATATCCTCACTTGAATCTTCGTTTGACATAGATTTAACCTCCTTTGGTTCTAGGTCCATCAAACCCTATAAACCAATAGGGGACCAAGAAGGAGTAACACCATCCACTGCCATATCAGTAGCTAAGATCTTGTTTTAGAAAAAACCTCTTCATAACGAATTGGCACAACCAGTCCATACAAGAACCCAAACCCCATTTGACCCTCAATCCGACCACTAACAAGCTCAACGCCTAAATGAGGTGTTTTCTTCTGTCGTTCCTACTCAAAATTTGAGCAGTTCCCAACACAATGTTCGCCTCTTCTACATCTAAGACAAAGATAGGGGATCCTTCAAAATATTTTGAACCCAAACACCATACCTGGATCTAAGATGAATAGAGGAAGGAAGGTTGAAACAGAGGAAACATTCACACAAAATCTAACTTACTAGTTAATCTAGAGCATGCCATGGTGGTGGAGTCAAAGGGCATAAACTGACCAAGATCTCTAGAAACCTCCCATGACAACACGTCCTTGTCCTAGAAATCTAGTGGTGGAGCAGGAAGATTCACCCAGACAAGGAAGCAGGGGTCTAGATCAACTTGAAGGACACCTGGACGCCACCTGGTCAAAGTAAAAATTGTCTTATAAAATAACCAATGCCCCCCAGAAGGACCTTACTGAGATCTATATCAAACATGAACAGAAATAGAAAGAGACCTTTTTCTAGAGATTTGACTTGCAAAATGCACTCTTGTTTTCATCTAAAATTGGCCCAAACCCATAAAGAGTCTATGTTGGTTCTTACCCCAACGAAACGCCCAATCAAAGATTTACTGGACCTTTTTTAAAGATCATCCTACTACCGAATCTAGCACCTCCAGCACTGACCCATCCTCGTCCAAAGAAAGTGACAAGCATCTAGTATCCTCCTCTCCTGCATCATAGAAATCGTTGTGTCATATACTCTAGTTTCCCACAAAACAATCTTCTCCTTTTCTCACTCGTCGCTCCATTCAAAATCCTTCATAAAATTTTATTTATTTTTTATTAAGGGTAAAGGTGTTTTTAACTAGGATCCTACCCAGGTACAAAAAGTCCTAAAGCCAAGATACAACAATAAAGATCAAGGGAAACAAAATAGGAACAAGTTGTCAGGAAATAACAACAACAACAACACCTAAGCAACACTAATAGCAAAGAACCGCAGTCAACCCAAAGTCAAAGAATGTTATCTGAGTGTCATATGGGATGGGACTGGTTGTATTTTAGAAGAGAATATTTTTCTTTTTTTGGATGACCATCCACTCCTCCTTGTTATGCTCGTCATCAAAAACAGGATCGCACGAGAGGAGAATATTAAATGAGGAAATAGGTCAAAAATTAGACCTAGCAAGATAAGAGGGAATTTCCCTCTCCTTGACCGCCTCAACAGGGGCATGAGGGATATGAGTCTTCGGTTCACTAAGAGGCTACTGAGAGGGTTTCACATTAGGGGAAGAGACAATCTGAGAATGGCTCGAAACAAAATCAGAAACAGGAGCAATAGGTGAATTGACATTGAAGTGAGAGGGTTGTGAATCCACCCACCAGGTATGATTGGACCCCTTTTCTTTCCTTAGAGAGTCCAAAATCTTCAAGCACGTGACCTATTTCAAAACACATGTGACAACGAAATGTCAATCTTTCATAGTCTAGTCTTTGGGTCCTAATTTTATCTCCAATCTACAAATTAATGTTCTCAGGAAGGTCCTAGGAGATGTCTAGATCCACTAGTATCCTAGCATAGGTAGTATGTAGTTGCAGGGTAGTAGTAGCATCAGTTTTCTCAAAGGCCCCTAGCTTGTTGCCAATAGATTCAACGTATGATTCATCCCAAAATTGCAATGGGAGGCCATGGAGTCTAACCCAGATGGGCATCATGTCAAATGAGTCTTTCAATGGATCAAATAAGGGATACCAGGGTTTAGTCATGAGATAGTATTAATCCCCCCAAACCCAATACTCATTGTTTATGATTTCATGATCCTCTTTAGATTCAAAACCAACAACGAGATAAAGATTTGGAGTAGAGGTTAGAGTTCAATATTACCCTTGATTCTGGGTCTCCATTTTTCAGTGATCCATTCATGTAGCTGTGAAAGTTTGGGCCAAAAATGGTTCAACCTATAAATGAGAGCATGACTGATATGCCTCTTCCAAATCCCGAACTTTGAGAAGAGCTTCATCATCCAATTTCAAGACAAGGGTGTCTTTAGCGGGTTTCGGGTATTTTTTCTTCAGATGTGCACCACTAGTAGTGGCAAAGGAAAGTTTCCCATGGTTGTCACCATCCCTATGTATAGGTACGACATCAGCCCCTATTTCGAACCTTGTCCCTAAAGAATTCTTCACCGCATGAGAAGGAGAAAACCCAATTGTTTCTCCCATTATAAGCTTCTTGCACAGGCTTATGTTTTCAATCTGGTCCGATCTCAGTCCTCCCTTAGCCTGGTCGCCACATAATATTGGTTTCTCCCTTCCTAGGTGATTATCCCCTTTTTCTATTGTTTCACCTCCACCACAGCCATTTAGCATGCCTCTTCCTCCATTGTCATTTCCCTGACATCTATCACCTACACCTTCACCTTTTTTCCACCTCCTAAGCATTTATCACCAAGGACTCCATTATTCACGTTGCCCTGACATGGGCTAGGGTTAAGGCATGAGTGCACCATCATAGAGTAATCAAATAATAGATATTATACTTCATCAAAAATTTATGTCAGCCATGTTTAATGAATTTATTATTAGATTGAGACATAAAACAATTACAAACAAAAATGTCAATTAGAGAATAAATGTGGGTGGACTGAGAACATTTATATATATATAGTTAAACACTTTTGATCAGAACTATGAGCCAGAGGGTTGGTGGGGCCCCCCCCCCTACAACAATGTCCTCAGACAAGATATTACAATTAAGACTAACACAAACCAACGTGGCTACTGAGGCCGCACCGGACAATGCACTTTTTCCGCCACCCACCATTTTTAGAGCCACCAGTCGCCGCTTAACCCCAATGCCAACGAGTTGAATGATGAAATTCCACACCATCGAGAACACCAACCAGAAGCACGAGCCGCCATCCATCGGTGATGCACACACTCCGCCCATCAACCGAACCATTGCAACCTACCGGTGATGCCAACACTCGCCACGACCAGGTAACCACTCCGAAGGGATCACGCTCGTGGGATTTGTGAACCTAGGTGATTCAGACACCAAACGTCGGTCTTAACCAATCCACCCAACTCCCCATTGGTGGGGGTGGAGGAGAACATTAGCCTCTTTATGCCAACTTTGACCATTTCCATAGAAACTAAGGATTACAAGTTTCTATTGTAAAGAGTATCGATTTGATGTGATTTCCCTCTAATAGAAAGTGTGATTGTGAAGAAAAAATAATTCGTGTCAAGATTACATATATTATTCTCTTGATATTGGAGTTTTTATGATGTTTACACCTGTATCATTCCAAATTAATTTAAGAGCTTATCTCCTCCTACAATGGATTTGGAATTGTGTGTGGTTCAATTATTGATAAGATAAAAATAATATAAACACACTATAAAACTTAAAGGGATTGAAACGCATTGCTAGAGTGCTTTGTATACGAGGTGGTTACAAGTAAATTGTTCGAGTTTATATAGGATTTGATTTCACTTTTCTTAAAGGTGAGCTGGAATTCTTAAAATTGTCAAATTTTCATATATTAAATCTTGTAAACAAAATTGAAATTTATAATAGTTATATTAAATTATCAAATACACGGTGAATCAATTCCACAACAAATACCTTTGGAAGGCATTTGCTCCAACACCAAATCTTTACTTGGAGAATTCTAGACACAAGCTTTAAAAATGCAAGACATATGATTATATTTGATAGCGATTCACAATTTGGAAAAATTATTTGTGTTCAAGTTCACCTGGTCTTTATAAAGAGTTTTTTTGCTCACTATATCAATGATGCATTGGCTACCTTCTAACATGGACAGATGTTTTTCTCTCTTCCATCTACGTAAGATTCATAGTGTAAATTATGTTAAACAATATTTAAGAATTGAGTGCATAATGTGTATTGATTCATTTGATCTATTCTTGCTAAGGCCAAAAATGATTAGGGTATATACACTTTACATACTCAAAGTAGAGTGCATTTAAAGTCCTAAAAAATTTTCATTATTATACATTTGAACGAAACTCTTTGATTTTTTAAAACAATGTTTCTATTATTCTAAAAAGGGGATAAACATATATGCATTATTCATTCCAAAATTGAATTCATTAAGAATGAAACTACATGTGATTCTAAATTTCTCACTTTTGTATGATAGATATTACACCTCATTAAACACAACTCGCATAATTTAATTAACTAAATTTGGCTTCATATAGATACAACTTGCATAGTCATTAGATATTTTGATGGATTTATATGTAAGTAGGACCATAAATATCATTTATTCCAATATTGACATTTATTGGTATAGTAATCAATACCAATAAATAAGTACTATTTACATGATTTTTTTCAATAATAAGTACTATTTACATGATTTTTTTGTGATATGAAGGTGAAGTGTGGAAAATTATCTCAATTAAATAATTACCATTCTAGAATGGATATTTCCACTATTTTATCAATATTTTCTCAAAATAAAATATTTATATATAAATATCATGTATTTATATATAAATACCATGTATAGTTTATGTATGACAACAATTTTTCAATACAAATTAAATCACCACTTCCATAACATGAAATAAACAATGAGTGGCTAATATTTGGGATTATTCTTCCTTTGAATTTTAAAAATATTATAGGTGTAATATAATTTGTAAATTAAGCTTCCTCATAATTTATACAATTGATTCTTGATGAATTTATTTATTTCTTAAGATTAGGATATATGGTTGAGAGGCAAAGCATATGATTCATCACCCCATATGTCCTCGGGTAGTAGCAGTTTGGATTTTGCAAGCGTTTAGACATTTTTTAGTCATTTTAGATGTCAAAATATAATCACTTTTAAAATATGACCGTCATGATTGACATGCAAAAATATAATTTGAACGTCAAAATGACATATATATAACAAATTTAACCGTCAATGTATAAATATAAGTTGTCTAACCGTCACTTTTCTATTCATTCATTTCTATCATGATATTGATGACATGCTACACTAACAAGTTGTTTTTCTTGGAGAATTTTAGGTGCTAAACTACTCGAGATTTAAATTAGAATGATTTGATATTCATTCATTTAGTAGTCCATATCTATATTGTACATGTTAGCAAATGTTGCTGCTAAAACAATATACTCCACTAGGTAAAAGTTAACATACCCTGGTATTAACACCAAAACATGCCACATTCCCCATATACGTTAGGATCTGTACAACTCTCTTGTAGAAGCGAGGACATGAGACATCAAAGTGTTATGGAACATCACGTCTTATCCTAGAGGAGTAAAATTCAAACAAATCTCTGGTTTTCTTTATTTTGGATTCTTTCTTTAATTTTTAATTATTGCTTTTTGTTTCTTTAATTCTTTCGATAAATATATTTTCAATTTTGTGGATGTAAAATGTTATTCAATATTTATAATTATTATTAAAATAAATTTGACTTGCATATTATATTTTGAACGTCAAATGACATCCATATAATGTTTTAGACCATCAAATAATATTATCCTGACATGTAAAATTGAAGGTCACAATCCAGCACTGCTCAAGTAGTTTAAAATGGCTTGTTTGGTGTATTTTATAGTTGATTTCTACGTTCCTTTCCATGGCTATAAGTTTCATCATTATGTGAATGTAATTATGCCGAAGGCAGTAGTATAAGTGAGATTTTGAATGGGTTTATAACCTTACACGTATGCCTAATCAGATTTCTAGAAGGCCCCGTGAGTTGTTTAATTCACACTTGCAATTCTTATTTGGGAGTTGAGAAGAATATTTGTTCAATGATATTTTGTGGGGGGCTCATATAGTTCGGAAAGATTATTTGTTTTTAATATGGGCATTTATTAGTCATTCCATTATATGATTAGTATGTTTGTTTATTTTATTGGGTTACAAAGTATGTTTGGAATATTAATTATAAAATTTAAACACTTTCTTTTAAAAATATTATTTATACTATAATAAAATCATCTCTTCTTTACATATTTATTGAGTGTTGCTTCAAATGAGATTCTATGAAATTTTTTACGGTACATTGTTGTTTATGAAAGGCTTTTATCAGAATTAAAATTTCTTTTAGTGCCTGCAATTGCACCTGGGAACATTGAATTTGCTCTATAAATGACATTGTTGTCCACCTTGCCAACAATGACAATGCACAAAAATCCGAGTGTGTAGAAGAAATCTATAACGTAATCCTAGGCATTTTTAGATTTCAAAACCGTATTTGACAATTTTGATAGCAATCTCCCATCACATTTGACATGGACTTATTCACAGAAGCCGTCATTTCTTTTAAGCATTGTCTGTATTATAAATATTAGTACAAAAAAACCCAGCGGCTTGTTATATTTATTGGGCTGGATTCTCTTATGATTTTATGGTGCGTAATTTTTTTAATGCTAAGTTCATATTTATTAGTGATTCTCCCAATCAGTAGATGAGATTTAAACATCCATCTCAGACATTTCTTTACATGTTTTAACCATATTTTAAACTTTGCAAAATAGTCTACCCGTCCCTATTCAACATGAAGGAATTTGGCAAACCCATCATTATCACCATGAACACATTCAATATAAATACAAGTGCATCATTACATAAATATCTAAATAACATATTTTACTGAAAAATATTTATATCAAGCATATAATACCTGAAACATACCCGACCCTCATAAATACAACTAAAAACAATGTATTTTTTATATTATTTAATAAAGAAAAAATATTTTACAGAGATGGACGGGCTATTTAACACCATTTAACGTCATAAAAAATTGGTTTGATAGGGGGATCAAGTGTCAAATCTCATCCATGCTCCTAATGATTCTACCAAGCTCCATTTAGGTAGAGTTTTAACTTTCACAAATTTTTACGCTAAGTTCATATTCATTAGTGATTCTCCCAATCTGAGCTGAGATTTGATGCCCGTCTCGAACGTTTTTACATTTTCAACCATATTTTACACTTTACAAATTACTCTTCCCGTCCCTATTTGACGTGAAGTAATTTGTCAAAACCATCATTATCACCATGAACACATTCAATATAAATATAAGTGCAACATTACATAGATATTAAAGTAACATATTTTTCTAGAAATATATTAATATCAAGCATATAATAGCTGAAACATACTTGGCCCTCATAAATACAACTAAATAATAATGTATTTCTTAAATTATTTAATAAGAAAAAATATTTGACAAGATAGGACGAGTTGGTTAACACCCTTTAAGGGTCATAAAAAAATGGTTTGACAGGTGGCTTCAGCTGTCAATATCATCCTCGCTCCCAATGTTCTACAAAACCCCATTTAGGTAGAGTTTAAACTTTCACAAAAAAATTAAAAATTAAAAATGGCGGTCATTGAAAATTTGTAGATGTAGGGGTTCAATTTGACGGCCACCTATATCTGTCAAACAATTTTTAGGAGATGGTAAATTTTGAAGTTGCCCATCAAAAATATAAAATAATGTTATTTATACATACACACCACACACACACACACACACACACACACACACACACACACACACACACACACACACACACACACCACACAACACACACACCACACACACACACACCACACCACACACACCATGATGGTCACATTTTAAATATACAAGTCGCACATGATGGTTGTATAAAAATATTTGAAAGTATTTTACGTCCAAAATCGTGAAAAACATCTAAACGACTGTCAAATTTAACCGTTATGTAGATGTCCTTGAAAATTTCATTAACAGTTGGCCTTGATCGTCAAATCTTATCCCTGGTACCATTCACATGTCCGCATCTATTTGATCAATGTGCATTCAACAATGTCAACCTACAACCTTCGTGTGCACGCCGAGCTCTAGAATTTAATTCATAAAGCATTCCAGATATTCTTTCCTAGGCATTTAGCTGGGCTCTTTCTGGACCAACTCAATAAGGGATTCATCATCTTCAGCTACAAAAAAAATATTTCCAAATGCTTTCTAAAATAATGCTAATGTCATGTTGTGCAAGTTCAAACATCACCTCTCTATTCTAAAATATTGCAAATAATGGACCCGCTATAGTTTATTGATCTTTACGTTGATGTACACACCCTAAAACCTTTGAAGAAAAAAAATATACCTTGAGTTCATTATTATGTTTCAATTAAAAAATGATGTTTTATGCTCACTCAACATATGATTTCATACCGGCATACATGTTCAACTCCAATGTACGAAGATAAAAAATGTAAGGATAATTATTCATTGTAACTAGCGATTGCATCTAGGTGGTGCACCAAAGATGTTGATAGGGACATGTTGAAGAATTTAAAGTTAAACGATTGAAGGTAGGGCATTGGGATGCCAAATTAAAATCCCTAATTTTTATTAGATTTGCAACTTTTAAGGATTATTGCAATCACATTGCTATGTTTTTACTAACATAAGTGTGAAAGAGAAACAAAAAAACTTGTAAACAAAAGCAAAAAAAGGTATACTTTCTCGTAGGAGTACCGATTCATGTGTGTAGACATCCACAAATCCAACGACGTCGATTATTGTTTTTTATGCTATATTGTCTGTCAAAAAAGAGGATAAGTTAGAAGACGAGAATGCGATGAAGGTCATGATGGGAAAAGGAAGAAGCCTCTCGGACTCAAATATACACAACTTTCCTTCTTGTAGTAGTGGCGAAGGAGACTCTACAAATCCTCCAAATCTAAGGAGAATGTGGATGTCAGGTTCAATCGCCCAAAGATTATCCCTTACGCATGACTCATCATGAAACAAACCCACAATTCCATAATCCTCTATTCTTTTGAAAAAATAAATATTGAAAAAGTAGATACGTCGACACTAATTTATACGCCAAAAAGATAGGGCAGTAAGGAACTATCCACAAACATTTCTGCATCATACCAGTTGTTTGGATTGTAATGATACAAAGTAATTAAGTATTTGTAAACAATGTCTTGCTTTTTGAGATATCTCCATAGTAGGTTTCTCAATGACCAACACACCCCACCCCCTTTATACCATCAAACAATTGATAAAATTTTTGTTATGTTAACATGTTCCTAGTCGTATTAAAAAATAATTTTGCGTTGGTTCCCCTACGATTTTCATCTCCCCTTGAACTATTCACCCTCGAACCCCTTCTTGATCACCTCTCATTGTCCTTTGATATTTCACTCCCTCTAATTTAACTTCTTTGATGCATCACCTTCGGCATTCCATGGGCAAGCTTGAGTGTGATTACCGTATTAGGTGAATGTTAATATTTATGCCCAAAAAGGTGTTTTCTCTCCTAAAAACATGCACCCCCTCGTGACACAGTTAGACAATTAATCAAAAATCAAGACCGTCGACTTTATTCACTGTATGCGACCTGTGAAAATTGGGTTGTTATTCGTGGTGAAATTCTACTTCACCAACCGGTTACGCTCTCCTCTTTGTCATTGAACATTGAGGGTATAAGTTGTGTCATGTAGAAGGACAACATGGGTTCCAGGACGAAGTTGAACAACATTGGAGGTGGGAAGGATTAGGATTAGCACATGGGACGACGTTGTGGAGCATGATTGAAGACCTTGTGTAGTGCCCACATTTTATAGCCTCGGTTATCTGCTGACTTATTTATTATCAGATATGATTGATATATTTTGATTGAACATTATGTTATATATTTGATCTTCAGACATGTATGGTGATTTGGGGTGCGTAGCGCCCAATTTAGATTAGACTAGCATGTGACACATTTCATTAGATTTGGTGGTACTAACATATGCTATGGTTATTTGACCCAATTGAGATATGATGGAACATTAGTTTAGTGCAAGGTCTTGATGATATGAAATTATTTGATTATTGATTAGACAAATGGATATCATGGATGTATGCAGTTATTATTTCTTTATATGGCGAACTCCTGGATTGAATTGTAGTGAAAATTGTGAATGTTTTCTCATTTACAATCCATTTTGAGTTGTGCTGGCAGAACAGAAAATTATGTTTGGACTTAATATTTATTTAGTAGTTTGAGTAAATTTGTATGACAAATACGGTTTAATGTGTTGCATGGAGTGTGCAGAGATGATAGGACACAGGGAACGTGGGGTATTCAGTGGTGCTACACAATGTGATACAAGCGGCCCACAGGGATAAGTCCTAACCATGTTAGCTTGATGTAGGAGGTATCATTGTTTTCTTATATTATTGGCACCATCAGTGACCCCTAGTTGTAATGGTGTATGTCATGTAAAATAATGTGTTTTGTTTAGGTTGTTTTATTGTGTTAAGCTAAACTAGGTTTGGGGACTTAATGGTTCCAACTTTGCCATTTAAGTTATGTATTTCGGTAAGGTGTGTTAATTAAGCGGATTGGGGCCACATGTGCCACCCTTGAGGGGGCCCACATCCTCTCTACACTTGTGCCTAATGGTCAAACAAAAAAATTGGGCGATTTTATCGGATTTTAAGTGACCCTTTTTAGTTTTGGGGTTCACTCTTAGCATGAAATAAGCCCTGGACCTGCCTATTAGGTAGGGCGGTGTAATTTCAAGCATACATGGAGTTTCCTCCCATTTATCATCTCGTTTTTTCACCATACATTGTAAGATGAATGAAATGCTGTGTTTGTAAAAAGTTGCACAAACTGTCTCATTTCTTTTGTGGCAATTTGAAGAGAAGGGTGTTCAAATGAGAGTTTATATTTCTTCGTTTTGTTTTGGGAATCTTTGACTTGGATTGAAAGAGAGGGGTGACACATTCACCCCTATTGGTGAGGAAATTGGTTTCTTTCTTCAAATACACCTCATGGAGGGAAAGAAAGAGAATTTTTTTTTAGCTTTGCTTGGTTCTTGGAGGGCATTTTGGAGTTAGATTTTTCTGGGACAAGGAATTGGGAGGAATTAGAGATTTGGAGAGTTTTTTTGGAGGTGGCTCTTTGATCGCCTTTTTATGTTATCTTGCATGTTAGATCTTAAATTGTTTATGGTTGAATGTGTGTATTTTGTTGCATGGGGTTGATTCGTTGTTGGGGGTATGTAATTTGTTATTTTTTTTTCCATCCCTCATATGCTTGATGATTTTTGAGTTATATGGGGGAAGAGGGAGGGATTTTCCCTCTTAGACCTCATGGCTTGATGGGAAAGCCATGTTGTTTCTTTCTATCTCAGCGATATGGTTTAAGGTGCGTCCATTGGTTGAACCCCCTCCGCATCCTTGGAGAGGAAAATCCAAATGGGTTTCGAAAATCCTCCCAAGAAAGATTTAGGTGAAATGGGTGGAGCATAAGGAGGGATTGGGTGTGCTTGAAGGGAGAGGAGGTTTTGTGAATAATATTGGAAGGGCAGCCTATGGTTAGACCAAACTCTTGGAACTTAGGAGTTCATCTACTCTTCCCCATTTTTAGGATGATAGGTTTCTCCTCTTTCTTTGGTTGTAAATATTGTGTGATTTTTATGTATGGTTTTGTCTTGTATGGGATTGTGTTTGTGTTTATATCTCCCTAAATCTTGTGGCACATTGTGAAGAGCTCTCTCTCCCATGGGTTGGAGGAGGCTAATAACATGTCTTCCAACTTTAGAAAGACATGTATGATGCCTATAGGTTAGGTGAAAAATAAACATTTTCCTATATGTGTGTGTTCTTGGAAAGGCACTCAAAGTTGAGCTCAAGTTTGGAAGGATAGGTGGAGTTCTTGACATCATGTGTTTCTATTGTTTTCTCCAATTTTTGTGAAACACTACTCTCATTGTAATCTTATGGATATGGCTATGTGGGAGGTTTCTTTCTCTGTTTAGTTTCCATTTTTGGATTTGGCATTGCTTGAAATAGGGTCACATTTGTATGTGTAACCTTCCTTCAATATTGGAAAGAAGACTTGTAATTTTGATTCCTCATGTATCGGAATATTTTGAAAATTATGTTGGTAGGAGAGCTTAAGTTCCTTGTAATGTAAACCATTCTTGCATGACGAAAGTTGATGTAAAAAAAATAATCTGTAACTTGGAAATTAATGCAAGGATTTTTGAATAAGATTCATGCTGGTTAAAGATCTTATTTTTTCGGTTGATGAAACCTCCTTTGTGCAAAACAAAATAAATGATTGTTTATAGAAGTGGTAAAAAAAAACTGCTATATTGTAGTATGTAAATGATTAAGGAGAAAATGTGATATTTACGCGGATCTACGTCTTTGGAGAAATCTGTAGTCAGGATTTGGAATATTGCATTTGAAAGGAAAGTTAGCTTGTAATATGGAGCTTAAGGTTTAAATTGAATGAAAATCATGACCATTCTTGTATACATCTCTTCTTGTAACATTCTTGCACTATTAGTGAATGGAATACAATCAGTTTTACTCTATTTCCTTGTTACTTAACAAAATGGTATACTTAGTGAAATCGGTGTGATCATACCTCTTTTCCTCACTAAATTTAAATTTGTTTCCAAGTTATCTCTTAATTAATTTAAAATACAAAAATTACATCCAGTTTATTTTATACAATGATTAAATAAGTTTTACAATCTGATTTCTGGGAAAATTATGAAGTTGTATACTTCACAAGACTTACAAAACATAATCCTATCATTTTACAAATTGTCATAATTTTAACATCTATGTGACATAATATATTAAAATATATTTAATATAGTTATATTATAATATAAACTAATATATTCAAACAAAATTATATAGTTAATGTATATTCTATATAATGTATATATATTAATATAGTATTAATAATTTATATAATTTATATAAATAAAAAAAAATAATAATAAACAAACATTCGGTGGTGGATTTGTTTGTTTAAAATAATAAAAAAAATTAATTGTGGGGGATAAGCCCTCCCCAACCCGCAGGGTAAATCCATCGCCGCCTCTAATTCACACACGTCCCTCCCCGCCTCACCCGACAACCCCCTCCTCCACGCGGACCCATTCTCCCATTCACCAACACCACACTCCCCTCTCCAAATGCCCGCCACAACATCTCCAAAACCCATGGGCTCATTTAAAACCTGCTATGTCACAGTTCGGGTTCTCAATAAAATTCATTTTGTCACTAGGATATAAATATACATATATCAGTAAACATCTACAGATACATGATATATAATATATAGATGATAGATATATATATATATATATATATATATATATATATAATCTGGGTGTGGTGTATGTATACAGAGAGATTTACCCCATAAAAAAAATAGGTATAAAAAGAATACCCAACTAGAGAAAACTCTGGTAGGGAAGCATACAAAAAAATTAATAATAATGAATATTCATAAAAAAATCCAGAATCAAAACTCCTAGCTCCTCCTCAACCTATACATTCGCAGAAAAACAAAATGAAACCAAAGGGGAAGAGAAAGAAAGGGAAAGAAAAGATAAGGATGGAGTAGGGATACTTTAGGGAAGTTTGAAATCAGGGGCCAAGATTAGCTTGCTCTAGGGTCCAATTAACCACACAAGTTTTAAAGTCATGGGAATTTGATGGGAATGGGAAATAGAAATAAGAGAAGGGTGTAGGGGGTAATAAATACCAAAGGGGGTATAAATAAAAGGGTGTGTAGATTCCTTTGAGACCCAGCAAACATTTAGTAGAAATAAAAATTAAGTTAGAAATTAGGCAAAGGAGTTAATAATTTGGGTAAATCAAATTAATATTAAAAATAATATTAATGAATCAGGTTAAGCAAAGCATTAGTATTATTGCTCACCTTCGAAAAAAAAATCCCTTAAATGTTTAGTCACCTGTGGTGTGATTTCCTGTGTCCCGAGGGCAAAACACTAAACCTTGCGACATAGGTGTGTGAAATATTTTGTTTGAATCATGTTAAATTGAGTGTGTTGTTGACGCAAATACTTATCTAACGCTTACGATGATTATTAAGTGTGGTAAGGACCACCTGGATGCAACCCATTGAAAAGTTTTTGCATGTCCTTCCACATTGCAATAAACAATTCTCTACCATTTATTTAACAAATTGTGGGTTGGGGGAATAAGCGTCATTTCATCGGGGTCGGAGAAGAAGATCAGTTTCAAAGGAAAAGGACACGGGAATGAGGAAGGAAATCCAAACTTTTTCAAACTGGGTATTATCTTGGGCTTTTTATAGCTCAGTCAGAGGGCCATGACTAATTTTTTATATTCAAGCAAATGTGAGCTGGGTGGGGTTTTTGCGTTCGTTTACCATACCTCAAGGGGATATCAGTGGCGTTGTTTTCTCGGGAACAAAGTTTTACATTCGAATCAGGTGGTGGGCAGCCCATTCACAGGTTGGTATAGGTTGGTTGATTGAAGCGTTAGAAAAAGGCATCGCAATGCTTTCCAATGCTCGGATCTTAATATGGAAAGATAATCGAAAGTCCGAAAGCAGTCCTCTACGCAAAAGCTCGGTATTAAATTTGAGATACCTTTGCTTGTATATATTTTTCAGATCATTAACATAACTCTTTTTAATTTTCACCTTAGTGTATCTATATTTAAGTTGGAGCAAAACAAAACATTTTATAATAGGTCTTTGAACAAGCAGCAGTAAACACATTGCCAAGATGTTAAGTGGAAGGGAATGAAAAATACATTTGAATCCATGGAGGTATGTATGGTGGGGAAAATTAGGGATCTCAATCATTTCTAAAAAGCACTACTAATCTGGTCCACTGGAACTCATTTCGTGAGAATGCTTAGGTACAGTAGTAGTAATCATTCGGGGTGTTAAATTATTAGTTTAATTTAGTGACCATTTCAATCTTCCATGGGTATTTCAAATTGTAATGAGAGTGAGAGCAACAGTTGAAGAGTTGTGGTGGTTTTGAGTTGAGATAATGAGTTTACAACTGGGAGGCCACGCACGGCTAAAATAGGAATTTTAAAAGGGGTAGGGATAAATACATTGCAAAGCTGAAGGAAAATATTGTTAAGATTTTGGTGGGTGGTTTAGTAGAGCCCATAGTGGTAAGTGTGCTAGACCTGATGGTAGAGGGGGGAGCACATATAAAGAAATGAGACTCCCTTTGCACTCCCCTCACTTCAAAACTCACATCATTCTCCACCCTCCACCGATCTATAATGTTAGGTTGCTTCCTCGCTAATCGACGCCTCCGATCATGTCGTTGCTCCACCTCAAAACCACCTTCTTCTCCGTTTATATTTCCGCAATTGTGAGTGCTCGGGTTGGAGTCAGATTTGGATTTAGAAATCAGATGGCTGGAGATCCCATTAACAGGCCGGGGAGGGGAGAGGGAGAGGGGAGCGCAGGGATATGGAAGGGGGGGGGTGGGGGGGGACAGGGGGGGGGGGGCCAGGCAACGGGTAGTTGCGTGGGAAAAACAGGAGAAACAAACAACAGAGACCAGACGGGGAGGAAGCGAGAAAAGGCCGAGCAAAGCGGGGCAAGGGCGATGATGTCAGGCGCAGGAAAGAGAGAGAAGAGGAGAGAGAGAGATAGAGAGAGAGAGAGAGAGAGAGAGAGAGAGAGAGAGAGCAAAGACCGGAAGAAAAACAAGCTGAAAGGGAGGAAACGATAAAATACAATCTGATTTTCCTACATCTTAAAATTGTTGTATTAAGAAAATATGGATAATTGTTACAACATCCTCAAACCCAAGCATGCACATATTATGGAAAGAGAAACAAAGAAGAATGACGGTGGTGTGAAGTCGACACATAGTGTGACACCGCGAAAATGACGACGACGATGATCCAAGAACTTGCTTCCACAAACATATAACCCGAAAACGTGACTAAATTTTTTTTTTTGAAAAATATTTTACTTCATTTCCATGATGCATGTCAGATTTATTAGAGAGAAGTTGGGTCTAAACGTCTTAGTGTCATATCTTATGTTTCGTCATAGACAATGTTCTATAATCTTATATGATGGCACGTTGTAAATAAAATTCTTCAAGCTATGTAGTTGTATCTGTGCTTGACGACATCAATAATTTGATTATTTTACACGTGAGGGATAATTATCATTATTTTGAATATATAAATATTATATATATATAATTAAACTATCAAAAGAGATCTAGAGGCTACTCTTTAATGCACAGAATAGGGTCAAATATTGCTCGTATAAATCATGTATTTTTAAGGAACATAAAATTTCAAAAGTTATATTCATCAACTAGATTTATTATAATATAATTTAGCTAAAATACATATTTCTAGTTAATTATGAAGTTCCAAATCAATCTTTTATGCACTAAGATGGGGACATGGTTCTAATCTTATTCAATCAAGGATTACTTTCCTTAAGGTAGGTAGTCGTGATTTTTTTAAAAAAAGAAGAAGAACAAAAAAAGGGACAGATGTTTACGGGGGGAAAATTATTCATTTAGGTTTGAAAACATGGTGCGGTGGGTGGAACTTAATGGCCACCTGCATAAAAACATTAAAATTTCCTTCACTTGCATGCCGAATCTTCTTGTGAGCCGCCCGCATCTCCATAATTCCATAGACGTTTGCAAATCTAATGGCTTTACAAAGTCGGGCCTGATGTTGGATTTCTGTCCTGCGCATTGAATTCCATGTGGTGGGGGGTGGTTGTAAATGAGTTACAGGACCCAGTGTATAGACTGGTATTACCTAAGCATGCCGACGTGGACAGAGGATGGTGTAGAAAGAAGTTACAGGCAAGTGGAAGGGCGTATTGACCCATTTTGTTTGGCCCTGGCCGTGTGAGCTAAAAGGGTGAGGTCGAAGATTAAGGATGCAGCTATAGGGGTGTGCAGGTGGGGTTCTTTCTCCAGTTCATTGGTGAATGCGACGTGGGCTCTAGGCGCATATCCTGGCTATGGCTGAATAGGAATACGACCAGACAGTAGGAAATAAAACAAAGCCCCCTTATTTATTTCTTGGCGCTCAAAACAAGCCGGTTGTTCCATTATGTGTTATCTGTTCAGTATCAAATGCATTCCAAAAAACGGACTCACTTCAAGAGATTTTAACAAATCGATTATTAAGGGACAGAGAGAGAATTACCAGAAGAATGGTGACATTATTACATAGTAGATTCTATTGAGATCTAAAGAGTTACGGTAAAGCGCGGGAAGAGAGAGGCTCATTAAGAGGTGGATCTGTTTCTTAACGGAAGTATTATGGAGGCACAGTTTCGCTTTGCAAGTAAGGATAATCATGCGTAGTTCAATTCAGTGAACCTGTTACGCCTGCCGTTGGGTTTGTTATATATATATATCATCTATATATATATATATAATTAGTAGTAATACTTTTGTTAATGAGACAAAAAAAAGTCATAAATAGTATTTAATATTAATATAATTCAATAATACTAAATCATTTATTTGTAAGTATTACTTTAATCTTGAGGAATATCAAAGATTAGTTCGTTTAAACCGTAAGGACTGTGGGTTAATGAACTGAATAAGCTTAGAACTTTTGACATTAAATATCTTTTACCCAATTTAATATGGCATTGTATGGGACTTCGAGTGAAAATGATTTCATTCCTTCTACAATTTGGCAAATAGTTTACAATGGATTCATAAATGAAGAAAAACATAATAGAGCTAGAGCTTAAATTTCTTCATTGGCCATATTGAAAGCTATTTATTTAAAAAACGTCTTTTCATCAAACAAACAAGAAGAGAAAAAAGCACTAAACATTCCAACTTTTCCAATACACTATTGTAAGTAACAAAACTAAATCTATAATATAATTTTGTGTTAAATTTCCAAGGACATTCCACAAAGGTTCAAAATCTTCCAAGAAGTTTTAGAGTAGAATTAAACATTCCCAACAAGATCAATACGCTAATAGGAGGTCCAAGCAACGTAAAGGAGAATAAAGATGTCGGTCTTTCAACTTTAATCCATCCCACACTAAACCTTATTAATGAAGTTAAATACAACTTCAATCACCTCTCTGTTACAACATTTGTCCACTGAATGTGGGAACAATTTACAAGAATGGAAGCTTAAAATACAAAGCAATATACACTTTCTCCATCTAGGTGGGATTAAAATACAAGGTGGTTCACATTGTCACAACAGGCTGACAATGCTACAACCATCAAACAATGGTAGCTCCCCAATAGTTTTCTTGATCAAAACAAAATAAGGGAGAGGCAAAAACTCTCCTCCAAAACCAAGATTACCCAAGGGAGAAGAGAAGCCATCTCTCCATTGGCCCCCGAGCCCCAACCACAATTACAATGGGAGAAAAATCCAACTCATGGCAAACTACTAGCTTCCACATACTTAACATAAATTTCACATCAGTTATAAAATCCTTCAAAACAAAAACAACAACTCAACAAGAGGGAAAGACAATCACAACAACAAGTCACACGGCTTATCAAGAAAGCATCAGAGTAAGACTATGGGGAGGCACTTATGTCACCAAGGGGAATGGGTGCCACCTAAACGCCTCAATGCAAACACAATTACCCCTAACAACTATATGCCTCCCTCAAGACCCCTTACCCTCCATCCACTCTATGCCGCCCCCCTCCCCTCAACTTTAGAGCTCCCTCAGTAAAAACAAGAAGAAAATGCAAGCTGCTCTTATACGGTGGGCACCCAACCCAAACTCCCTCCTCAAGAAAATGATCTCTTATGCCTCCTAATTCAATCCCATTAGTTCTCCCCCCACTCCAACTTAGGAATTCTACCCATTCCCACAAGCATCTAAACAAACAATATTCAACACACATATAATACCATTCATTATAAAACATAAAGAACGAAACATAATACAAGAAAAGGTTGAAGCTCTACCGTTCAATGGTAGAGCTTGTTCACGTATGAAGTCCAAATCCCTCCAAAGGATCAAGCCAGCATCCACAAGCTCCAACAAAATTACCACAAAGTATCACAAGCTCAAAACTCCACAAACTCTTCAAATCCTCTCTCTCAAAATACCAAAGATAAAAATGAAACTTGCAAACCCCCCAAAACAAACAAGAGGATCAAATTAATAGAGAAAAGAGGGGGAGGATGATGTGGCTCCAAGTCAGGATGCCACCTCCTTTTCCCTCCACTCCACATCACTTGGTCACCTCATATTCCAATGACACCATTAATACAGGGTGAAAGAAAGGCAAAAAGCAACCTTACACACTCCATCTAAGCCCACTCCCCCCAAAGGACAAAATT
The DNA here is from genome assembly GCA_019776745.2 of Taxus chinensis. NCBI lineage: Eukaryota > Viridiplantae > Streptophyta > Pinopsida > Cupressales > Taxaceae > Taxus > Taxus chinensis. The sequence continues at coordinate 215,529,292 of CM034157.1, forward strand.
AAATTTTGAAAGAAAGTTGCAATAATATTTACCCTTTTATCCCCCCAAAAAAACTAAAAGGACCCTAATTTGGCCTTCCAACCCATATAGGTAGGTTGGCATGGGGTTTAAGAGGTGTGAAGGAAGGTTTGACTGTCCCTACAAGCTTTGTTGAGATTTGGCCCCAATGTCAAATTCGAGTTTCCCCAAGTGGGTGGGGGTGCGGTAGAGTGTGCACACTCACTCCAAACACACACAATCCACACAGATCCAAAATCAATCAAGCTAATAAATGAGCTCTCTTGGTCATATCCTTTAATAGTTTAGGGACAAATTCAAATTACTTATAAGGACACTACAACCCATGGCTAATAAAGGGTGAAACACCAATCAAAGATGAATAACAACACAACGTAAAATTCACTTACTAAGAGAACAATATACATTAATGAAAAAGGGAAAATTAAACAAACAACACATACCCCTAAGGGTCACATTTTTCCCTAACAAAATATTTAACACACACACAAGTACTTGTGGCCATGGTGACCTAAGCGGATTTCTTCTCGCAATTCAGATGTGGTTGGTCTCCACTCCCCAAATTGTTGTGAATATAATTATACTGCCAGAAAAGAGAAACTCCTTCGGCCTATTGGCCGCATTTAAAACATTCATGCCAAAATATACAATATAATCTAAAATGAGGAACATGATTTACGATCATCTATGACGTACGATATAATTTACACTTTATAGACAAATTTCTATTCCACATCCTCATTATGTCAAAATGATCATCAATTAGTCCCATTATCAAGTTCTACTCAATATGATTAATATATCAAGGTCATAATAAAGATGGAATAACCATGTCAAACTATACAAATATTATCATCAAATTGTCCACCAAGTAGACCATATGCATAATATAAAAGATCAAATCAATAACAGTCCAGTGTCTATGATATCTACTAGCATGCCTAATCAAAAGCCATAATTCAACCCTAAGTACGTATTCAGTATCGAAACAACAACACAAAAGGCTGTCGAAGGGAAGCGGGCACTACATCCCCTCCCCTTAGACTCGAATCCTCTGGAAAGTCACTGGAAAAGGTGTGGAAACTGCCCTCGTAATCAAAAAGTAGATCTCCCCACGTACTGCGTCTCACATACCTGCCCATTGGACCCGAACATGATCAATCTCTCTACGCGAAGGCCCAGTGTCCTGCCAAGTATAATGCGTACGGCCTCCACCACACCTGCCTTGATCTGCACTTGCCAATGCAGTCCAATGATAGCACAGAGAAGGATCAGAGATATATCTCCTAGCACAGAAACGTGAAACACATCATGGACACGTGATAAGCTAGGTTTTGGCAATGCTAGCGATTAGGCCAAGGGACCGAGGACCTCCAAGATCTCAAAGGGACCACGAACCTAGGAGCAAGCTCTTTAGAACCGTTTCCGTAACGGATAGGGGGCTCCTATGCGGTTCGAATGAAGAAACACTTAGTGCACACCTCAAAAACTGTGATCTATCCTATGCTGGCTTGCATACTTCTTCTGGCTATCCCCTCCCCCGCGCCTCCTGCATCTCTGTATGATAAGGTAACTGAGCCTCCTGTCCGGTATAAGGCGTGGACCCAAGGGCACACCCCGTCCTTCAAATCTCCCCCTGTCCCAACTAAGAGGGTCCTGCACTCTCTACATTAAAGCCTGAAAAGGAGCAAGCCTATAGAAACCTGGAAGGAACTATTATAGGGAAAACTCCCCCCAAATATAGAGACTCCTCCCATTCTCAAATGATGTCCAATCACGTACATCCTTAGCATCCTCCAAAATTGATTCACCCTCCTGAGATCCATCTGTCTCAGGAGATAGCTGTCTGAAATTAATTCCTTGTCTTGAGGGCATTGCATGGGGTGCAGGAAAGGGAGGTTGTACAAGGGTCGCGGGTCGCAAATGATCTTCCACGGGATCTATGTAAATCTGACAATCTCATCAAGGTATACTGTGCACAAAAAACTTGATGTAAGGTGGTTTCACCGGAGAAAGGAAAAATGAGCTACTTCATCAATTTCATCCACCGGACCATGATGGCATCATGATGGATCTCGACGTAGGTAACTCCAATGATGAAGTCAGAGAAATTAGGTTGTCCCACTTCCACTCTGGTTGGGGTATGTGAGGATAGAGAAGGATTAGCTGGATGCTGATGCTCGGCCTTTCACACTCTGGCACTCTAAACAACGTGACAAAAAAACAAAGCCACATCTCCGAAGCCCTCTCCAAAAAATACAACTGTCTCAGCGGTGGCGTGCATCTTCTTCAACTTGGGATGGGCTGAATAAGGTGCAAAATGAGCCTTGTCAAAAAAAATGTCATGCCTCGAGCCTCCCATCTATAGGAAACATATATCCGGGGGCCTCTGGATCAGAGAAGACCATCGCCTATATGAAAACCATCAATAGCCCCTGAAGGGGTAGCTGGACTCAATCTATGCTCTGGACTGAAAGGCTAGAAACTATCCTGAGGAAGTTGCCGCAAGATCCGACTGCACAAATCTTTGCCCACTGAGTGGTGGCCATATGCCACATGTCTCCAACGACTCAAAGCATCTGAAACCACCTTCTCCTCACTTTCACATGCTCATCTCATGTCATACTCAAGATAACTCATCCAAGCGCTGACGAGCGTTTGAGATTGGCTAGTGAAGAGGTGGCCGAAAGACTTCACGTGATCAGTCTCTGAGTGTAAATCTCTGGCCAAGATAAAAATTTTCCACCGCACTAAGCATGTACCACTGCATGCAGCTCAAGGTCATGGCGTCGGATAAGTTGAAGCTTCATAATCTTTGAGTTTGCGAGGCTCAAAAAAGGCACTACTCTCCCTCTTGCATTAACACACCTCTTAAAGTCCTGCCAAGGAAGCATCGTTGCACAAAGTTAGAGAACTAAACCTGAGGATATGGCACTTGCAAGAATAGGTGCTCTCGTGAGGCTTCCTTTAGTGTACTGAAGGCCTGCTCAAAATCTATCTAACACATAAAATTCTTCCCTTTCCGTGGAAGGGATAGGATGGGGTGCGCAACCTGAGAAAATCCTGACAAAACCTCCTGTATACCATGCAGACCCATGAAAGCTATGAACCTCGGTCACACTATGGGGTTGGCCATTCCATGAGGCTGAATCTTGGAAGGATAGCCTGTGATACCTTCCCAGAAATGATGTGGCCCAAAACTGCCACACATCAGGCTGAAAGAACGAACACTTCTCATGTTCCCGAAAAGGCGATGTTGTGAAGAACTTGAAGAATTCCTGGCAAAGTGCTCCTAGTTGCTCCGCACGGTGCTGAGTAAATCAGATGTAATCAAGGAAGATGAGAAACTAAGCGATCAAGGAAGGTCTCTGGAATACCACATCATCAAACTCTTAAAATGCGGGGGCATTTGTCAAACCGAAAGCATGTTAATCACGAATCACAGCACCCCTGTGCATGTATTGAACTCACGTGTGCTTGGATAACATGGTGGACTATATCCAAGTTGTGTGACTTGCTTACTTGAGATAGACCTCCAGAGAAAGCGTGTTTTACTCTAAACGCTGCACATTCTACTATAAGCAGGGTAGGCTAACTGTTTAATCTAAATTTCCAGGGACAGAGAAAGAGAATCATAAAATAAAGCTTACACTTTAAAGCGGTGATACACCAAGAAAAGGAGGGTGTAGAGAGTAATCCAAATGTGGGGTAAATACGAGGCAAACTGCACACAGAAGACGTTGATGACAGTTCACCTAATCAAAAATGAATTCACAACAATATTCCAAGCATGCACAATGTTTAATTGATTCCTGCCCAAGAACATAAAATAGACACAATATTCTTGTAGAAAGATAAAAAGGGCAAGAAGGAATGCAAAAAAACCCACAACAGGAAAGATACATCCACAAAACTTGTATTTTATGCTTCATGGTATGACACAGTAGTTTAGCTCTATTACAAGATAAGGGCCTGGATCACCATGCAAAGGAGTCCACTAAAGGGCATGCAACACACTGGTATTCACAAAAGCCTAATTTTGGCAGAGCTTTGCTACCCAAAACTCTCTCCCTTTACAATAGCCACACTCCAATTATAGAAACAAATGAGAAGAGAGAGAAGAGAAAGTGGAAATCCCGGCAATCGTCCGTCAACCACCTGTAAGAGGCATTAAATTGAGTGGAATGGTTAGACATTACATTGTAAAAAGGCTCCCCATACTGTCCCAGGGCTTGCAGCAGAGAAAAGAATGTGACCAGGCATGCCTATTAAATGCACTCCAAGCTTTACCAAATAAACACTGTCTGTGAACCGGCACGTTTTCTTAAAACTATCAATCAGTTTTGATCAAATTCGGAACTTCTTGATTGTGGTGCATCCGGGCTCGGAACCAGGTTCCACGGAGGTACCCAAGTTGTGCCGATTTGTGTGGAATGCAAAAGTTAGGCTTCTAAGTGCAGGAAGCTATTTGGGCCTGGCAGGCGTTTTATGTCATTTTGATGGGAAAGAGCATCTACTGACTGCGAGCGGACACATTTCCTTTATTTTAAATATAAATCTATCCTCATTAAAATTACGAAATCCAGCGTTTGTGGCGTAGAGGACGTCGTGCTCGTTCCGGAAAGGTCCAATAATTTTATCAAAATCGGAGATCGGAGTCAAAAGTTATGGCACGTTGAAGTTCACGGGAAAATGTTGACTTTTCTCCTTCTGCTTCGGCCCAATTCAGCTTTTCGCGTCACACGCGTCCATTTGTCCAAATTTGGTTTGGTGCTGAAAATTTCACATTCCGGCAGATTCAGCCGGTTCGAGTGATTTTGACCCGCGTGCGCTAGTTGCTTGTGGACTGTACGGGACAAATTCGCCGGTTTCGCCGGGTTCGCACCTTTTTGTACCAAACTGTCCCGGGACAAAAGTTCTTTTTAGCCGCCGTGCGCCCGGGTTCGGCGTAACTTTGACACCGCGCGTCGTCCCAGACTTTTTTCGGGCTTGCCTTGACGCCATTTCGCCCGTGTTCGGCCGGTTGCGTATCTTGTCCCCGCTTGTCACAAGGCGACCCTCTCAGCAGTTAGTCAATTTTTTCTAGTCGAACCGGAACTGTCGGGCCGGCGCGTACTTTTGTCCCATTTTCTTGCTGCGTTCAGACTGTTTGTGATGATGTGATTCCGTACGGTTCTGACGGTTCGCGCTTTCTGTCCCAAACGTCCAGAGGCGGACTGAGCGGGGACTTAGGACAATTGTCACGAGTTTTCCGAGATCAACCTATTTGCCTCAGAACCCTTTGTTTGCATTTTCTCAGGAACTTACTCTCTTCCTCTTGGATAGGCGGAGTTAGACAAAATATGGGGGACCCTAGAAACATGACTTTGCGCCCTAAATCAATATAATTGCTTGGGCATGTTATCAAATTACCGTGGGGCGTGAATTTTGGATAACAGGTAACACGTGTAACTCGTCAGTGGCCATATCTGGTACGGAATGCTTTGTCGCTTTGAAGATCCGTCTCCACAATCCTGAGCTGGTTGCTGGTACCTTGACCTAAGATTATCTTGAGAAAATGGCAGCCCAACTTATCTGATCAAATATAATCATCAAGCGTGGAGGGGGGTACGTTTTTGATTTTACTTTATTCAGCTGGACCAGTAAGTCAATACACAAACGAGGGATCCAATCCTCTTATCATAACATTCACTGAGTGCCACCCAAAGGGGATACACTTAGGACGGGGTTAGGCCTTCTCTAGAAGGCCCTCAAAGCTGCAACTGAGCTCACATAACAGAGTAGTCATCCAATTAGGGTGCTCGTGAGATGGCTCTGCGCCCGGAACAATAGATGTTTCTATATGGAAGCGATCTCACGCTGGGGATGGTAACCCGGTTAGCTCCCTGGGGAAACCAATCAAAAAAGCAGATTAGATGGGATGATCAATCGATGGGGAAGGTCCTCGTGACTCATCTCTGATCTTTGTCAATGACCGTAATAGCAAAAAACTGACAACACTCGTAGCATACACTGATTAAGCTGACATAGCGGAGATGGTCCGATATGGCTACAAGCCTCCTAACCCGATATCACTGACATATACTCCAAGACATATATGCAAACAATATGTCTTATGGTAACAATCCACTCTAGCTTATATGAGCGAAAAACCAATCCATGCGCTAAAAATGACGAAATAAGCATCCTATGGAAGGACCGAAGATCAGAAGTAGTGGTGAAGTCCCAAATCCACTACACACTTTTGACTAAGGAGTCTACAGAAATTTTGGGGGGGGGGCCTACAGAAGAAGCCATCCAATGTCCCAACTACAACCCTGCCAATGCCACCAGACTACAATGCTCTACTAAGGATGTGAAATAAAGAACAAAAGAAACCGAAAAATCAAATAATATAGAGGTGGAAACCACCAATATAATTCCATCCAATCACAGTAATCTTGGTGCTAGCCTCCACCCTCCCCCCCATGCAGTTCTCAACCGCTTGCGTAGCTACGATGACTCCGCTGCATATCTCCAACAGTAGGCTCTTGAGCTCTCTGTGCTTACCCTTGTTAGGGTTCCTAATGGGCAATCTCATTCCAATGATGCCAACAACACCCACAACAATAAAGCTGCATGGCCTCTCCAGTGGGAAGCAGCCCAGAGGTAATCTAGAGGACTGGCCTACAAAAATCCTGACATCTGGGCTAGGACTGCTGAGGTTCTCATGGGACGAGATCCTGTGACGGACTTCGACGCACCCTGTGTCTGATGTACCCCTAGGAGGTGCCCATACTAACGTCCTCCTCTGCGCTCAATCTTGAGGAGGTTAGAAGGTGGGAAGCTGTTGTGTGATGATGTGATGACTTTTGGCTGGCCGAATGAAGATTGCCTGACTCTTCCACCCCGGTGGGTAGGAGGAACTGACCCTTCGAACTACCATCTACATCGATGGATACGGCTCCAAAACCTATCTCTAGCCTATTGCATCTTCCCCCGTGTATCCTCTACAATAAGGCCTCTACCACGGCGGGGGACCTAGCTAATGTCTGTGGGCAGTGAATGTGAACTGGCCACCTAAAATCCAGTTAGGCCCCGGCATGAAACCAGTACCCTTACCTGCTCATTCCTGCATATAGTCGGACATTATGGAGTAGGTCCAGAAAGAAATCGCTCTCATACTCGCTTTACTGTCATCAATTGCCTGACGGAGAGGTCAGAAAACTCATATTCCACTGCTGGTGTAAAATCTCCTGGGGAGTTAAATACCTGCTCCTGAAACGCTCCCAAAACAGTCTAGGTAATCATCTCTGAGTCAACATGGAGCTTCTACTCCTTGGTCCTCCACAAGATTCCTGCTCCATCCCTTAAACTATTGATCAAAACACGAGCTTTCGAGTTGCTCAATACAAGGGACAGAGCGTCTGTAGATCCATTCAAGCTCACCAACCAGGCCTCTGCTGAAACCACCTATGTATTCACCTGAATAGTGAGATGGTCACCGCTTCAGGATCTCCCGATCTGGTCTGCAGCTGAGGAATGACGAATCCATAGGTCTATCTCGTATGCTCCTCCCCTGTCTAGGGCTCGAGAGGAGACCTGTCCATATGACTCTCTGTGGCGATTCTGCCCTGAGCCGACTCCGACACGGAAGTTCTTTGCCCTGTGCTCCGACTTGTGTGGCGAGGGGATGCCTGGGCAATCTACTAGCCCCAAAATAGGGTTCTACAAATCGTCCCTCCCACGGGCTCACGTGTATAGCAGGCATTTGACATCCTGGAGTGTCTGCAAGATCTGAGGTAGAATGGCTGCTACGCTTGCTCTGGCGGGGTTGGTGGTATGTATAGGTATCTCTGAGAGACCCCTCGCCCAATACGCGCATCCCTCCTGCCACAGTCAGGAAGAGTTAGTCATTGTTCTAGTCTTGTGCCGTTTCTAAATTTGGTTGTTCCTATAATATCAAACATTGTAGGTTTTATTATATTGGGATAAAAAAATCAACTTGATCTCGCACTAGTGCTTAAAATGTAATGTTTGTGTTTGCGTGTGTGCCAAGGGTCCGAGCTTCAAAACATGGATCTGATACCAAAAGGTGGATGCCGTGAAAAATGACGATGACGACGATCCACGAACTTGCTTCCACAAAACATATAACCCGAAACGGACTAAATCTTTTTTTTTTTTTGAAAAATATTTTGACTTCATTTCATGATGAATGTCATGCATTTATTATAGGAGGACAGAAGTTTAATAAACGTCTTTAGTGTCATTATCTTATGTTTAGTCATGTACAATTGTTCTATTAATCTAATATGATGGCAAGTTGCCAAATCTAAATTCTTTCAAGATAATGTATTTGTATCTGTGCTGCCGACATCAAGAATGTCATATTTTACACTGAGGTTGGTCTTATATTTATCATTATTTGAAATATAAATATTGATATTAATAATTAAAATACCAAAATGATGATATATATGCCACTCATTATATGCACAGGCATAGGGTTCAATATCTTGTCGTGATAAATCATGGTGTTCTTTTAGAGGACATAAAATTTTCAAGGTATATTAATAACTAGATTATTATAAGAATTTGAGGATAAATATAATATTTCCTAATAGTATTATGAATTCCAAATCCATCTTTTATGCAACCTAAGAATGGGGGACTGGTTATAATTTTGATTTAATCAAGATTACTTTTCGTAAGGTAGGTAGTGTATTTTAAAAAAAAGAAAGAACAAAAGGGACAAGATTTACGGGGGAAAAATTATTCAATTTTTAGGTTGAAAACATGGTTGGCGGGTTGGGGGGTGGCTTTAATGGACACCTGCCATATTAAACATTAAAATTCCCTCCCCTTGGTGTGTCGAAACTCTCTTTTTTTTTGCTGGGGGGGGGGGGGGGGGGCGATGAGACGCGCATCTCCATTATTCCACTAGATTTTACAAATCAATTTCTTTACAAAGTAGGCCTGCTGTTGGATTCTGTCCTGGCACCATGATCAATTGGTGGTTGTAGATGAAGTTACAGACCAGTGTACAGACTATTTACTAAGCCTGGCAGCGCATGACAGAGGATGGGTAGAAGAAGCTACATGGCGAGTGGCACGGAGCGTATTGACCGTTTGTCGGCCTGGCCGTGTGAGCTAACAAGGGACGGTCGAATATGCAACTCAGGTGATGCAGAGGCAGGGTTTCTTTGCTCCATTTTCATTGGGTTGCCGGTGAAGAACGTACGGTGATCTGGAGCGACCTAGCCGCCGGCCTTGCACAGAATAGTGGCAGACAACAGGAAATAAAACAAAGCCCCCCTTCCTATTTTATTCTTTGAGCGCCTCAAAAACAAGAATGGTTGCCATTTATGTTGTTATCTGTTCAGTTATCGAATGCATCTCAAAAAAACGGGACCTCACCTAGAGCTTTTTACAAAATCGATCAAGGGACAGGAGAGAGAATTACCAGAAAGACTGGTGATGAAATTTATTAATAGATCTTCTATTGAGTCTTACAGAGGTTGGTACGGTTTAAAGCGATTGTTTGGGAAGGAGTCTCATAGAAGGTGGATATGTTTCTTAACAAATATATTCATGGGAGAACAAGTCGCTTTGCCAAAAATAAGGACAGTTATGCGTAGGCTCGATTCAGACCTGTTACGGCCATGCTGTGGTATTTGTTTAAAGATATAAATATATAGATATATATTAATATTATCAGTATACTTTTGTTAGAGACATTAAAAAGTATAAAAAGTACATTACTATTAATATAATAAATTAATAACGTAAATCATTCTTTTAGTATTACTTAATATGAGTTAAATATTCAAAATATTAAGTTGCCTTTTTAAACCTTAAGGACATGGGTCAATGAACTTAAAAGCTTAGAAATTTGCATTAAAATCTCTTTCTACTATTTAATAGGGCATTGAATGGGACTCAAGCTGAATTTATCATTTCCTTCTACAATTTGCAAAAGTTTTACAATGGATGGATTCATAAAAGAAGGAAAACACATATGAGCTAGGATATAATTCTTCATTGGCATAGTGAAAGCTATTTAAAAACTTAAGTCGTTTCATCAACAATACAAGAACGAGGAAAAACACGACGTTCCAAAATTTCCAATACATTTCTCTTTTAAGCTAACAAAACGATAATATAATATATATTTTTTTGTAATTTCCAAAACACACAAAACGAGTTCAACAATATTCCAAGAAGTTTAGAGTAAGAATTACAACATCAACAAGGATCATTACGCTCATATGAGTTCCAAGCCACGTCCACCCCCCCAAGGCGAATAAATAGATGTCCTTTACTTGCAACTTTTACATTCCATCCACATTACAACCTTACAATGAAGTCATACAAATTTCCATCACCATATTGTTACAACATTCCACTTAATGTGGGAGAACAAATCCCCCTCCAATGAATGGAAGCTAAAATACAAAGCAATATATTACCCTTTCTTCCCACTCAACGGTGGGTAAAATACAAGGTGGGTAACATTGTCATAACAACTGGGGCTACCAATTACAAAAATAACAAGGTGGGCTAGCTCTCAAATAGTTTCTTGATTCAAAAAAAATAAGGGGAGAGCAACGTCTCCTCCCACCAAGATACCCAAGGCGAAAGAGAATCAACATCTCGGTTGGCCCCCGACGAGCCCCCAACACATTACAAGGGATAGAAAATTCAAACTCATGGCAACTAATAGCTTCCACATTAACTTAAATAAAAGTTTCACATTCATTTATAATTTCTTCAAAAAACAAAACAATCTCAACAAAGAGGGAAGACAATCACAACAAAAGTCACAGGCTTATCAAGAAAGAAATGCCATAAGGAGTAAGACATATGGGGAGGACACTTATGTCGCCCAATGAATGGGTGCACCTAAGCCTCCAATGCAAAACACCCTACCCTAACAACTCTATGCCTCACCCCTCAAGAGTACCCCTTATCCCATCCCACTCTATGACTCCCTCAACTCTGTGATGGCTCCTCAAAGTAAAAAACAAGAAGAAAATGCAAGCATCTCTCGTAAGGTGGGCACCCAACCCAAATCCTCTCAAGATAAATGATATCTATGCTCCTCAAAGTTAAACTCCCCATAGTATACTCCCAATCCCAATTAGGCAGTTCACCATCCAAACAAGGCATCTCAAACACAATATTCAACACAAAACATAATATATACTCATTCAGATAATAAAGAAGAAAAACATTAATACAAGCAAGGTGAAGCTCCACCTTTCCATGTAGAGTTGTTCCAAGTAGGAAGTGCGCAATCCTCCAAAGAGAAGAAACATCCACTAAGGTCCAAAAAAATGTCCCACAATTATCACGCAAAGCGCAAAAATCCACAAATCCTTCAAAATCCTCTCTCTCCAAAAAGACCAAAGACTAAAAATGAAAAATTCCAACCCCAAAAACAACAGGGATCAAATTATAGAGGAAAGAGAGAGAGAGGGAGATGTGGCTCCAAAGTAGGATGCACCTCCTTTTCCCTCCCAATCCACAGCACTTGGTCAACCTTCAATTCCATTGCCCATTAATAAGTGGTTGAAAGAAGGCAAGCACCTTCAACTCCATAAATGCCACTCCCCCCAAAGGACAAATTAAATTTTGACAAAGAAGTGCATATATATTTGACCATTTTATCCCCACAAAAACACCTAAAAGACCCTAAATTGGCCCACTGTTTCTTCCTTCCAACCATAGGTCTAGGGGTGGCATGGCATGGGGTTTTTTAAGAGGTGGGGACACGTTTGACTTGTCCTACAAGCTTGGATGAAATTTTGGCCCTCCAAGGCCAAATTGGAGTTTCCCAAGTGGTTTGTTGGTAGAGTGTGCTACACTCCAAAAAACCAAACCAAAAAAAACTCAAACACACATCAATCACATAGAATCCCAAGTAAATCAAGCCTAATAAAATGAAGTCTCTTTGTCTATTCCTCTAATTAGTTTGGGACAAATCAAATTAACTTAATTAAGACCAATACAACCCATGGCTATAAAGGGGGAAACACCAATCCAAAGAATATGAATAACAACAACACAAAGTAAAAGTTCACTTACTAAAGAGCAACACATACAACATAATAAAAAGGGAAAGTTAGAACAAAAAAACACAAGGACCACAGGTCACAATTTATTTCCCTAACAAATAACTAAACACACACCACATACTTGTTGCCATGGTGACCTTAGTGGATCTTTCTCGATTCGATTGGTTGGTCTCCACCCCCAATAGTGTGATAAATATACTGAGAACAGAGATACCTCCTTTGGCCTATTGGCCGCATAAAACATTCATGCCCAAATATACAATATAATCTAAATGAATGAACATGATTTACTATCATCTATGATGAAAGTACGATATCATTTACACTTTCTAGCACATTTTATTCCACACTCATTTATGTTCAAACTGATCATCACATTAGTCCATATCAAGTTCTACTCAATATGATAAATATTTACATGTCATAATGTAAAGATTGAATAAGCATGTGAAAATATGACAATTATCCACATCAAATGTCCACTGGTCGACCATATGCATTAATATAAAAGATCAAATCAATAATAGTCCAGTGGTCTATGAAATTCTAATTAGATGCTAAATCAAAAAGCCATAAACAATCCATAAGTGATAGAGTATCATATCGGGAAACAACAAAACAAAATGGTGTCGAAGGGAAGGGGCACTACACATAGTCCTCTGAGAGGGTTTAAGCTATTTGACTGGGTCCTGAAGATTCACTCTAGGAACGAAATAAGGGAGCTGCGGAATAGGCTCGTGAACGATGAGTTATTTTCAAGAGAGACTAACGAAGACAATGCCTCTGTTGGCCGTTAGGATTTAAATTTTTGAAGGTTTTTGACAGGGCATCGTCTTCGTCATTTAGTCCATTTCTTAAAAAAAATCTTCCAGGGATTTTTTAGGGGCAATGATTAATCAAGTGTATACATTGGAAATGCATTAATGGTTTTGCAGGGGCGCTTTAGGGTTCCAGCCCTTAAATCTCATGATTTTCTAGATGGTTTGATGAAAGGGGTTGATAAACCTACAAAAACTATTAGTTTAGGGAAAGAGAAAGGATGAGCGAGAAAACATGCAAATTAGCATGAGAACTATCACATCCGAGGGGCATGTTTAAAGAAAGCTCTAGGTGTCAGTTGAATATACTAAAACTACCTCAAGTCGAGCATGCACATATTGCAGAAAGAGAAAGGAATAAGATGCCGAGTTGGATGTGAGAATTGTGGCAATGACCTTCCAAAATTACATTTGCGAAAATACATGGAATTGAGTCCACTAAATATAAACTAATAAAGTAGACACCTCCGAATGATACTGTTGCTAAGCATTAAATAATGAGCAATGATCCCAGTGGACCAGATTAGTAGTGCTTTTAGAACTGATTTGAGATCCTCTACTTTCTCCACCATACATAGCGTCCATGGATTCATATGTATTATTTCAATGCCCTTCCAACTTAACATCTTGCAATGTTTTACTCGCTGCTTTGTTCAGATACTATTATAAAAAGTGTTTTGTTTTGACTCCAAACATTAAATATATATACACTAAGGTGAAAATTAAAAAGAGTTTATGATTAATGAGCTGAAAAATGAATATACAAGCAAAGGTAGTCCTCAAATTTAATATTTGAGATGTTACGGTGAGAGGAAGGCTTTCGGACTCGATTATATTCCATAGTAATAATCGCAGGAATTGGAAAGCAAATTGCAGATGCATTTTCTAACGCATGCAAATACAACCAACATGTACCAAACATGTGAATGGGCTGCCCACCAACCTGATTCGAATGTAAAACTTTGTTCCGGAGAAGAATAACGCCACTGATATCCCCGTGAGGATGGTACAGATACCAAACCCCCACCCAACTCACATTTGCTTGAATATAAAAAATTATAGTCATGGCTACTATGACTGAGCTATAAAGCCCAAGATAATACCAGTTGAAAAAAGTTTGGATTTTCCTCATTCCCTTTTCCTTTTCCTTTGAAACTGATCTTCTTCGAAACCCGATGAAATGAAGCTTATTCCCCCAACCCAACAATTGTTAAATAAATGTAGAGAATTGTGTATTGCGATGTGGAAGGACCATTGCAAACCTTTAACTAGGGGTTGCATTCAGGTGGCCTTAACGAAATTATAATCATCGTAAGCGTTAGAATAAGTATTTCCTTAAACAACACACTAATGCTTTGCTTAACTGATTCCCATTAATAATTATTTTATACTAATTCCATTTACCCAAATTAATTAACTACTTGTCTAATTTCCAACATAATTATTTATTTATACTAAACGTTTTCTAGGGTCACAAAGGAATTCTACACACCCTTTTATTTTATTCACCCCGTTTTATTTAATTAACCCCCACACACCCTTCTTTTATTTTATTTCCCATTCCCATCAAATTCCCATGACTTAAAAGTTGTGTAGGGTTTAATGTGGACCCTAGGATCAATCTAATCTTGGCCCTTGATTTCAAACTTGCCCTAAAGTTTCCCTAATCCATCCTTATCTTTTCTTTCCCTTTCCTTTCTCTTCCATTTTTGGTTTCATTTTGTTTCTTGTTTGTGCAGGTTGAGGAGGAGCCATGGAGTTTTGGATTCATGGATTTTTTGATGAATAATATCATTATTATTATTATTATTAGTATGTTTTTTACCAAAGATCTTCTCAGTTGGGTATATAGAATATACCTGATTTTTTGGAAAGAAGGAAAATCTTGTTCGAAGTATATGCACACAATAATATATATATATATGTGTGTGTGTATATATGTGTATATTCGCAAATAGAAGAACTTGAAGTTAAAAAAACTGCAGAGTTTTGATGTGTTTGTAGGGTTGGTGGACTATGTGACAAGTTTGGAGTGAGGTTTTGGTGGAACGGAGGGAGGGGTCTGCGTGGGAGTGGGTGTAGGGTTGGGGAGTTGGGTTTCATGGGAGGGGATAGGGAGTTGGGAAGTGTGTGGGGAAAGGAGACAGTGGGGTGGATAGGGTTGGGGAGGGCTCGACCCTCCCCATAATCTTTGTTTTTTTTTTTTTTAAAACTATAAAAAATTCCACCGAAATCTTTTTATTTTATTTCATATTTTTTTATTTATATTTGTTATATATATATATATATATATATATATATATATATATATATATATTATATTATAATATATAATATTATGTATATAATGAATATATATAGTTATATTATATAATATAACTATATTAAATATATTTTTAATATATTTATATTATATAAAATATTAAAAATTATTACAAGTTGTAAAATAATAGATTATGTTTGTTAATCTTGTGAAGTATGACAACTTAATAGTTTCCAATAAATTTGATTTTAAAATTATTTACTCATTTGTATAAATAAAAAGGAATGATAAATTTGTATTTTAATTAATAAGAGAGGACTTGGAAAAAATGTTTAAACTTAGTGAAGAAGGAGGTATGATCACATCTTGATTCACTAATATAACCATTTTGTTAAGTTTAGCAAAGAAAGAGAGTTCAACTAATTTTATTCCATTCATAATGCTACCAAGAATTTACAAGAAGAGATGTATTACAATAATAGTAATTATTTCCATTCAATATCAATACTAAAGCTCCATGTTACACTAACTTTCTTTTCAAAAGGAATACTAAATAAATACTGCAGATTTCTACTAAGAAGTAGATCCCACTAGATATCACATTTTCTCCTTAACCATCTACCATATGACAAGAAATACAACAGTAGCTTTATTATTTTTGCACTTCATATAACAATCATTTCTTTTTTTTTCAAAGGAAAGTTTCAACAAAAAAAAATAATATCTTTAACAACAAAGAACTCTTATAAGAAATACTTGCATTACTTTCCAAGTTACAAGGTTTTTACAACTTTCTTCATGCAATAATGGTTTACATTACAATTAATCTTAAGCTCTCACAAAACAACATAATTTCAAAATACCTTAAGATACATAAGGAAAACATTACAATTCTTCTTTCGAAGATTGAAAGAAGTTGCACAAACTAATGCAACACTAGTTTACAAGCAATTCCAAATCACAAAATGGAAACTTTACAAGACAAAGAAACTTCCCACATAGCCATATCCATAAGATTACAATGAGAGTAGTGTTCACAAAAATTGGAGAAAACAATGAGAAGCCATGATATCAAGAAACTCCAACCATCTTCCAAACTTGAGCTATAACTTTGAGTGCCTTTCCAAAGAAGACAACACAAAGAGAAAGGTTTGTTTTACCACCCAACCTATAGGCATAATTACATGCCTTTCCAAAGGTTGGAAGACATGCTAGCCTCCCCCAATCCCATGGGAGAGAGAGCTAGCTTCCATAAATGTGCACAAGATTTAGGGAGACATAAACAACAAACACAATCACATACAAGACAAAACCATACATTAAAGAAACACAACATTTACCAACCAAAATAAAAGAGGAGAAAACCATATTCATCCTCAAAAATGGGGAAGATTAGATGAGACATTCAAAATTCCAAAGAGTGTGGTCCAACCATAGGATGCACACTTACAATAATCTTCACAAAACCTCCTTATCCATCCAAGAAAACAAGCCCTCCTTATTGCTCCACCCATTCACCTAAAATCCTTCTTGGGAGGATTTTCAAACCCATTGGGTTTCCTCTCCAAGGATGGGGAAGGGGGTTCAAACCATATAAACCACATTCCTCACCTCAAACCATATGAGGGGAGTAGAATAAGAACCACATGACCTGCCCATAGAGCCGTGAGGTTTAATAGGGAAAATTCCTACCTCTTCCCCCATAAAACTCCAAAAACCATCAAGCCATATGATGGATGGAGAAAATAACAAATAACATACCCAAAGCAATATACAAAACATGCAACAAAACACACATTTCAACTATAAGAAAATCTAAGATCTAACATTTCATATAACATAAAATGAGATCAAAGAGCCTACCTCCACAAGCTCTCCAAATCTCTAAGCTTTTCCCAATTCCTTGTCCAAGAAAACTCTAACTCCAAAAGCCTCCAAGCACCAAGAAAAATTAAAAAAAAAAGTCCTCTTTCTCCCCCATGAGGGAGTATTTGAAGAAAAAAACAAATTTCCTCACCAATGAGGGGGTGACATGTGTCACCCCTCTCTTCCCTCCAAGTCAAAGATTCCCAAAACAAAAAGAAGAAAAGATAAACTCACATTTAAACACCCTTCTCCCAAATTTCCCAAAAAGAAAATGAGACAAGTTTGTGCAACCTTTTACAACACACACATTCCAATCCATCTTACATGGATGGTGACAAAAGAGAGGCTAAATGGGAGGGAAACTCCCTCTATGCCTTGAAATTAAGCCCCCCTACCTAATAGGTAGGGTCCAAGGGCTTATTTTCATGCTAAGTGAACTCCCAAAACTAAAAGGGGTCACTTAAAATGCCATAAATAGCCCAATTTCGGGTTTGGCACATTTGGGCACAAGTGTAGAGGATGTGGGGCCCACTCAAGGGTGCACATGTGACCCTAATCCTCTCTAATTAACACACACTTACACAAATACAAAACTTAATGCAAGTGGGGACCATTAAGTCCCCAAACCTAGTTTACTTAACAAAATAAAACAACCTAAACACAATTAATTTTACATGACATACAACATTACAAATAAGGGTCACTCATGGTGCCCAAATAATACAAGAAAACAATAAGGCCTCATACAACTAACATGGTTAGGACTTAGCCCCGTGGGCCGCTTGTGCACAATTTGTGTAGCCGCCCTGAAACCCACGTTCTCCTGTGTCCTCTCACTTGCACACTCAATGCACATATTAAACGCATATGTCCAATACAAGTGTAACTCAAACTACTAAATAAATGATCAAGTCCAAACATGAATTCTATGCCATCACAACATCAACATGGAATCGTAAATGAGAAACATGCACAATTTCACACAATTCACCATGAGTTAGCCATAGAAATAAATATAAATGACATACATCCATGCTATCATATGTTCTCATCAATAATCAAATAATCCATATCATCAAGACGTGTGACTAAACTATGTATCCATCATATCTCAATTGGGTCCAAATAACATAGCAATATGTTAGTATCCACAACATCTAATGAAATGTGTCAACATGCTAATCAAAGCTAAATTGGTGCTACGTGCCCAAATCACCATACATATTCATGAAGATCAAATATCATAACATAATGTCAAAATATATCAAATCCCTATCAAATCATATATATGAATAATGAAGTCGGCAGATAACTGCGGTTATAAAATGTGGGCACTACACTTGCTTCCACGAACATATAACCCAAAACAATACGACTAAATTTTTTTAATTTTTTTTTGCATGAGGATCAAGATTTAAGAGAACAAGTTTATAGTTGCTATATATTTAAATAAATATATCTTCTTTATATTTTTTTTATATGAAGAATACGTTTCACCTTACAAATTTTTAAATAAATATTACTCTGATTAAATAACTTAACCACCCCTTCCTCATGAAAGTCATTTTGAGGGATATTTATAATATTGTGATCATTTGAATTTACTTTCTTAAAAGGAGATTAATCATATTTGAAAATTGCAGAAAATATCAAGAGATTCAAGAGATTTAATAGGGTCACAATCCAAAATAAGTTTGAAAAGATATGGTTGGGGGTGGGTGGCTTTAATAGCCACCTGCCATTTTATGAAACCCCCTCTCCTTTGGGCTGGGCTACCCTTAGCTCACTAACTCCATTTAATACCACAGTGGCCTCCATTTAATTTCTTAGATCCGCAGATCTTATACACCCCCCCCCTTGCATTTTGCAAATCTTGAGCTTATCATGGTGGCCTGCTGTTTTATTCACCCTGGCCACGTGGATTAAGATGTGGTGGTTTAGATGAAGCTACAGGCTAAAGAAACAGATGTGTTACTCATTTTATTCGGCCCCTGGCCGCGCGTGCTCAGGGAATGGTAGAAGATGAAGCTACAGGCGAGTGCAAGCAGGCGGGTTACCTCCACTTTCATTGGGTGCTGCGAGGTGTGCTCTGGCGTGAGGGATCCTATGGCCGTGGCCTGCACAGAAAACGGCCAGGCAGCAGCAGTTGCAATAAAACAAATCCCCTTTATTTTTTGAGCGCTCAAAACAAGCAGGTTGTCAAACTATGTTGCTATCGGTTCAGTATCGAATGCATCCTCAAATTCGGAATTCTCCTTCAAGATATATTATCAAAATCGATTAAGGGACAGTGAGAGTGTCACGAGGAGCCTGATGAAATTTATTACAAAGATTTTCTATTGAGACCTTCCTGTCTTACGCAGGTAGCTCGTGGAAGAGAGTCTCACAGAGGTGGATCTGTTTCATATCAGAATACTCAGAAGCACAGTCTGCTTTGCAATTATCCCTTGAACATTTCATGTAGAGGTGGGTCTGTTTTCAGAATATGTCCCACATGAAGCAAGGCTGCTTTGCATCTATTTGTATGAGCTCGAAATGACGAGTCTGCAAAAATAATTAAAGATAACGATCCTTAGGTTTTTTTATACCAGGTTTACTAATACTGAAAACCAATGCTCTTAGAGGTGGATCTGTAGTGAATATGAATGTTTCATATCAGAATTTCATGGAGCACAGTTTGCTTTGAAAATTATATGAACATTTCATACGTAGGTTTATTTATATATAATTAATATTATTTACTTGGCTATAGTTTATATTAGTATACTTTGTTAATATAAAAAAATATTAATAGTATATTAATATTAATATAATTTAATAATAATAAATCCATTAGTTTTAATATTACTTAAATATGAATAATATTTAAAATATTAGTTTCCTTATTAAGCATTAAGGACATATGGGTAATGAACTTAATAAGTTTAGAGCTTTTGCATTAAAATTCTTTCTACACAATTTAATAGGCATTGTACGGGATTTCAAGTAGATTTGATTTCATTTCCCTTACTAATTTGCAAATAATTTTACAATAAATTCTTAAATGAGGAAAAACATAATAGAGCTAGGACTTAAATTACTTCATTGGCATTTTGAAAACTTAAGTCTTTCCATCAACAATACAAGAAGAGATAATGCACTAATATTCCCACTTTTCAATACATCTCTTTTAAGCAACAAAATGAAATTTAATATATATATATTTTTTAAAGTAAATTTCCCAACATTCCTCAAGAGGGTTTCAACAATATTTCCATTAAGTTTTAGAGTAAGAACTACTAACATTTCAACAAGATCAACACATTCATAAGAGGTTCCAAGCCAAGTTAAAGGAGAATAAATAAATTGTCTTTCCTTCAACTTTCAATTCCATCCACATTACAACCTTACTAATGAAGATCAATACAACTTTCCTTCAAAATCTTGTTACAACATTTTCCACTTAATGTGGGAACAAATTTACAATAATGGAAGCTAAAATACAAAGCAATATTACACTTTTCCTCCACTCAAGGTGGGTAAAAATACAAGGTGGTTTCACATTGTCATCAACAAGGCTCCAATGCTACAAACATCAACAAGGTAGCTCCTCCAATAGTTTGCTTGATTCACAACAAAATAAGGGGAGAGGCAACGCTCTCCTCCCAACCAAGATACCCAATGGAGAAGAGAAGCCATCCTCTCCATTGGCCCCCGAGCCCCAACCACATTACAATGGGAGAAAATCCAACTCATGGCAACTACTAGCTTCCACATAACTTAACATAAAATTTCACATTCATTCCATAATCCTTCAAAACAAAAAATCAACAACTCAACAAGAGGGAAACCATCAAAACAACAAGTCACAAGGCTTATCAAGAAAGCCATAAGAGTAAGACCTATGGGGAGGCCACTTATGCCTCCCAATGGGAATGGGTGCCACCTAAAAGCCTCCAATGCAAAACACAATACCCCTAACAACTCTTATGCCTCCCTCAAGTACCCCTTATCCCTCCATCCACTCTTATGCCTCCCTCAACTCTTATGGCTCCACCAAAGTACAACAAGAAGAAAATGAAAGCATTTCTCATACTAGGTGGGCACCCAACCCAAACTCCCTCCTCAAGAAAATGATCTCTTATGCCTCCCTCAAATAAACTCCCCATAGTCTCCTCCCACTCCCAACTTAGGCATTCTACCCATTCCCAACAAGCATTTCAAACAACAACATTCAACACAACATAAATATACATTCATATAACAAAAAAGAAACATAATACAAACAAAGGTGAAGCTCCTACCTTTCCATGGTAGAGCTTGCACCAAGTATGAAGTCTCAATCCCTCCAAAGATCAAGCAATCATCCACAAGCTCCAACAAAATTCCCACAAGTATCAACAAGCTCCAAAAATCCACAAACTCCTTCAAAATCCTCTCCTCTCCAAAATACAAAAGACTAAAAATGAAACTTCCAACCCCCAAAACAAACAAGAGGATCAAATAAATAGAGAAAAGAGAGGGAGGGATGATGTGGCTCCAAGTAGGATGCCACCTCCTTTTCCCTCCACTCCACATCATTTGGTCAACCTCATATTCCAATGCACCATTAATAAGTGGTTGAAAGAAAGGCAAGCACCTTACACACTCCATCTAAGCCCACTCCCCCAAAGGACAAAATTAAATTTTGAAAGAAAGTGCAATTAATATTTTACCCTTTTTATCCCCCCAAAACACCTAAAAGACCCTAAATTTGGCCTTCCAACCCATAGGTAGGGTTGGCATGGGGTTTTAAGAGGTGTGGGACAAGTTTGACTTGTCCCACAAGCTTTGAAATTTGGCCTCTAAGGCCAAATTCGAGTTTCCCATGTGGGGTAGAGTGTGCTACACTCAAAACTCAAACACACATCAATCCACACAAAATCCCAAGTAAATCAAGCCTAATAAATGAACTCTCTTTTGGTCATATCCTTTAATTAGTTTAGGACAAATTCAAATTAGTTTAATTAAGACACTACAACCCATGACTAATAAAGGGGTAAACACCAATCCAAAGAATATGAATAATAACACAAGTAAAATTTCACTTACTAAGAGAAACACATACTAACATAATAGAAAGGGAAATTTAAAACAAAACAACACATGCCCCCTAGGTCACAATTTTCCCCTAACCAAATAATTCTAACACACACACAATTACTTGTTGCCATGGTGACCTTAGCTGGATTCTTCTCGAATTCCGATGTGGTTGGTCTCCACTCCCCAATATTGTTGTGAATATAATATACCTGCAGAACAGAGAATACCTCCTTCGGCCTGTTGGCCGCATTAAAACATTCATGCCAAATATACAATATAATCTAAAATAAACGACACATGATTTACTATCATCTATGCAAGTACGATATCACTTACACTTTCTAGCACATTTCTATTCCACATTTCATTTATGTCAAAACGATCATCACATTAGTCCAATTATCAAGTTCTACTCAATATGATTAAACATATCACATGTCATAATTAAAGATAAATAACCATGTCAAAAGTATACAAATATCATCATCAAATGTCCACCAGTAGACCATATGCATCATATAAAGATCAAATCAATAACAGTCCAATGTCTATGATATCTACTAGCATGCTAAATCAAGAAGCCATAATAAATCCATAAGTGAAGTAATCAGTCTCGAAAACAACAAAACAAAAATGGTGTCGAAGGGAAGTGGGCACTACATCCCCCTCCCCTTAGACTCGACTTCCTCCTGGAAGTCACTGGAAAAGGTGTGGAAACTGTCCTCGTAGCAAAGTAGCATCCTCCCAAGTAGCTGCAGTCTCATCATACCTGTCCCATTGGACCCGAACCTGATCAATCTCTCTACCGCGAAGGCCCAGGGTCCTGCGCTCTATAATGCGTATGGGCTCCACCATCACCTGCCCCTGATCCTGCACCTGCAATGCGGTCCAATCTAGCACATGAGAAGGATCAGAAATATATCTCCTAAGCACAGAAACGTGAAACACATCATGGACGCGAGATAAGCTAGGTGGCAATGCTAGACGATAGGCCAAGGGACCGAGGCGCTCCAAGATCTCAAAGGGACCCACAAACCTAGGAGCAAGCTTAGAACCTTTTCCGTAACGGATAGGGATCTTATGCGGTCTGACACGAAGAAACACCTTCGTGCCTACCTCAAAACTGCGATCTGTCCTATGCTGGTCTGCATACTTTTTCTGTCTATCCTGCGCCTCCTGCAATCTCTGTCTGATCAAGGTAACCTACTGCTCCATATCCTGTAATAATGCTGGCCCAAGGGAAACCCTGTCCTCAATCCTATCCCAACTAAGAGGTGTCCTGCACTCTCTACCATATAATGCCTGAAAAGGAGCCATGCCTATAGAACTCTGGAAACTATTATTGTAGGCAAACTCCACCAAATACAGATACTCCTCCCATCTCGACTGATGATCCATCACGTACATCCTGAGCATATCCTCCAAAATCTGATTCACCCTCTCTGTCTGTCCATCTGTCTCAGGGTGATAAGCTGTGCTGAAATTAATCCTCGTCCCGAGAACATACTGCATGGTGGTCCAGAAATGGGAAGTGTACAAAGGGTCGCGGTCGCAAATGATCTTCCGCGGAATCCCATGTAATCTGAAAATCTCATCAAGGTATACTCGTGCCACAACACTTGCTGTATAGGTGGTCTTCACTGGAGAAAAATGAGCTACCTTCGTCAATTTATCCACCGTGACCATGATGGCGTCGTGATGGTATCTCGACGTAGGTAACCCAATGATGAAGTCCATGGAAATGGTGTCCCACTTCCACTCCGGTATGGCGTGAGGATAGAGAAGGCCAGCTGGATGCTGATGCTCGGCCTTCACCCTCTGGCACTCTAAACAGCGTGACACAAACAAAGCCACGTCTCTCCGAAGTCCTCTCCAAAAATACAACTGTCTCAGGGTGGCGTGCATCTTCTTCACCCCGGGATGGGCTGAATAAGGTGCACGATGAGCCTCTGTCAAAATGTCATGTCTCAAGCCTCCATCTATAGGAACATATATCCGACCTCTGTGTCTGAGAAGACCATCTGCCTCTAATGAAAATCCATCAAATCTCCCCTCAAGGGGTCTCTGAGACTCAATCTCTGCTCTGGCTGCAAGGTAGAAACTATCCTGAGGAAGCTGCTGCAAGATCCTACTCCACAAATCTGTGCCCACTGAGGTGGCCATAGCCACATGTCTCCGCCTACTCAAGGCATCTGCAACCACATTCTCCTTCCCTTTCACATGCTCTATCTCCATGTCATACTCACAGAGTAACTCCATCCAACGCCGCTGACGAGCGTTGAGATTGGGCTGCGTGAAGAGGTGGCGAAGACTCAAGTGATCAGTCCTGAGTGTAAATCTCCGGCCAAGAAGAAAATGTCTCCACCGCACTAAGGCATGTACCACTGCTGCAAGCTCAAGGTCATGGGTCAGATAATTGAGCTCATAATCTTTGAGTTTGCGAGACTCAAAGGCAACTACTCTACCCTCCTGCATTAACACACCTCCAAGTCCTGCCAAGGAAGCATCTGTGCAAACGTAGAACTCACCCTGAGGATCTGGCACTGCAAGAATAGGTGCTCTCGTGAGGCATTCCTTCAGTGTACTGAAGGCCTGCTCACATCTATCTGACCATAAAAACTTCTTCCCTTTCCGCTGAAGGGAAGTGATGGGGTGCGCAATCCGAGAAAAATCCTGAACAAACCTCCTGTAATACCCTGCTAGACCCATGAAGCTACGCACCTCGGTCACACTAGTGGGTGCTGGCCAGTCCATGATGGCTCGAATCTTGGAAGGATCGACTGCGATACCTTCCCCAGAAATGATGTGGCCCAAATACTGCACCTCAGGCTGAAAGAACGCACACTTCTCCAAGTTCCCGTAAAGGCGCTGTTCGCGAAGACACTGAAGAACCTGGCGAAGGTGCTCCTCGTGCTCCTCACGTGTGCGTGAGTAAATCAGAATGTCATCAAGGAAGATGAGCATGAAGCGATCAAGGAAGGTCCTGAATACCCCATTCATCAAACTCATAAACACTGCGGGGGCATTCGTCAAACCGAAAGGTACCACTGTGAACTCGTAGTGGCCATATCTCGTACGGAATGCTGTCTTGTGAATATCCGTCTCCGCAATCCTGAGCTGATGGTACCCTGACTTAAGATCTATCTTAGAGAAAACTGTAGCCCCCTTCATCTGATCAAATAAATCATCAATGCGTGGAAGGGGGTAACGATTCTTGATCGTTACTTTATTCAGCTGACGGTAGTCAATACACAACCGAAGAGATCCATCCTTCTTCTTTACGAAGATCACTGGTGCACCCCAAGGGGATACACTAGGATGGATTAGGCCTTTCTCCAGAAGGCCCTCAAGCTGCAACTTGAGCTCACATAACTCAGGAGTAGTCATCCGATAGGGTGCTCGTGAGATAGGCTCTGCGCCCGGAACTAGATCTATATGGAAGTCGATCTCACGTGGGGGAGGTAACCCCGGTAGCTCCCCTGGGAACACATCAGCAAACTCTGATAAGATGGGATGGTCATCGAGGGAAGGTCCTCTTGACTCATCCTCTGATCTGTCACTGACCGTAATAGCAAACAACTGACAACCCCGTCGCGCACACCGCTTAAGCTGCATAGCGGAGATGGTGCGAATGGATACGGCCCTCCTAACTCCTGATATCACTGACTCTACTCCAAGATCATCTATGCAAGCAATAGTCTTATGGTAACAATCCACTCTAGCTCTGTGAGCGGACAACCAATCCATGCCTAAAATGATGCCATAAGATCCTAATGGAAGGATCCGAAGATCAGAAGTAGTGGTGAAGGGTCCCAAATCCACTACACACTCCTTAACTAAGGAGTCTACAGAAATTTTGGCTCCAGAAGCCATCTCAACGTCCCAACTACGGCCCTGCCTAACTGCCACCAGCCTACAACGCTCTACTAAGGATGGTGCAATAAAAGAATCAGAAGAACCGGAATCAAATAATATAGAGGTGGAAATACCACCAATACTACCTGTCGTCTCAATCACAGTACTCTGGTGCTCAGCCTGGCGGTTCTCGACCGCTGCGTAGATCCGATGACTCCGTGCCATATCTCCAATAGTAGGCTCTGAGCTCTGCGTCTTACCCTTGTTAGGGTTCTGTGGACAATCTCTCCAATGATGTCCAATAACACCACAACCATAACAGCTGCCTGGTCCTCTCCAGTGGGAAGCAGCTCCAGCTGGTACTCTAGATGTCTGAGCTACAGATCCTGACGATCCGGCTATGGACTGCTGAGGTCTCTGCTGACGAGCTCCTGCTGACTGAGCTCTCGGTGCACCCTGTGTCCTGATGGGACCCCTAGGAGGAGGCCCCATACTACGTCCTCTCTGCGCATCAAATCTCTGACGAGGTTGGTAAGGTGGGCGGGTCTGCTGCTGTTGTGGTGGCCTGAATGAATCTTGCCCTGAACTCTGTCCACCCCGTGGATGAGGAACTGACCCCTTCGACCTACCATCCTGCATCTGCTGGATACGGGTCCAAACTCTATCTCTAGCCTGTTGCGTCTTCCCCCGTGTCTCCTCTGCAATATAGGCCTTCTCCACGGCCTCTGCTAATGTCTGTGGGCAGTGAATGCGCACTGCGCCACCTAAATCCAAGTTTAGGCCCCGGATGAACCTGTGAATCCGTACCTGCTCATCCTGCATATAGTCGACGTACTGGAGTAGGTCCAGAAATCGACTCTCATACTCAGCTACTGTCATCGATGCCTGACGGAGGTCATGAAACTCATCTATCCGCTGCTGTATAAATCTCCTGGGTAAATACCTGCTCCTAAAACGCTCCTCAAACAGCTCCCAGGTAATCGTCTCCGAGTCAACATGGAGCTTCTGCTCCTCGGTCCTCCACCAGACTCCTGCTCCATCCTTCAGAAGATGGATTGCAACACGAGCTTTCGTGTTGCTAGTACAAGGGCAGAGCTTGAAGCATCCGCTCAAGCTCACCAACCAGGCCTCTGCCTGAAAACCACCTGTATCACCCGAATAGTGAGATGGTCGTAGCTTCAGGATCTCCCTGATATGGTCTGCAGCTGACGTATGACGAATCCTAGGTCTCTCTGTATGCTCCTCCCTCTGTCTAGGGCTCCGAGACCTGTCCCTATGTCCTGAGATCCTGTCCCCATGTCCTCTCTGTGGTGACTCTGCCCTAGCCGACTCCGCATGGAAGTTCTCTGCCCTGTGCTCCTCGCTGTGTCGAGGGGATGCCTGGGCATCTACTGATGGCTCCAAACTATGTCTTGCAAATCGTCCTCCCAAGGGCTCTCCGCGTATAGCGGCATTGACATCCTGGAGTGTCTGCAAGATCTGAGGTAGAATGGCTGCTACAGCCTGCTCTGGCGGTGGTATATCTAGGTCTATATGAAGAGACCCCTCGCCCAATCCGTGCCTCCTGCACAGATCAAGGTGAGATTTAGTTCATTGTTCTAGGTCTTGTGCCAGTTTTCTAAATTTGTTGTTTCCTATAATTATCAACATTGTGGTTTTATATATTAAAAGAATCAACTCTGCACTAGGTTAAATGTTCATGTTTCATGTTTTCTGCGTGTGCCCAAGGGTCCAAGCTTCGAACCCCCGGCTCTGATACCAAAATGTGATGCCGTGAAAAATGACGACGACTCTAGGAACTTGCTTCCACAAACATATAACCCGAAAAATACGACTAATTTTTTTTTTTTTTTTTGCATGAGGATCAAGATTTAAGAGAACAAGTTTATAATATGTTATTTAAAATAATATATTTTTTCATATTTTATATTCCAAGACATTTATATGAAGAATCTTATATGATGTTTCATTCTTTACAAATTTTTAAAATAAATAGAGTACTTTATTGATTAAATAGAGCCTTAACCACATATTTATCACAAGTTGAAGTTATGAAGTTAAAATTCATTTTGAGGGTACTAAGAATGTATAATATTATTGATCATTTGAATTTACTTTCTTAAAAGGAGATTAATCATATTTGAAAATTGCACAAAAAGGAGGTCAAGAGATTTAATAGGGTAACACATTCCAAAATAAGTTTGAAAAGATATGGTTGGGGGTGGGTGGCTTTAATAGCCACCTGCCATTTTTGAAACCCCCTCTCCTTTGGCGTGCTGGGCTACCCTTGCTCTTAACTCCATTTAATAGCCACCTGGCCGCATATCTCATTTAACTTTTATTCCGCAGATCTTATGCCCCACTATTTGCATTTTGCAAATCTTATGCTTTACACCCTTCGGCCTGCTATTTAATTCTGCCCTGGCCACGTGGATTCGATGTGGTGGTTATAGATGAAGCTACAGCTAAGAAACAGGCGTGTTACCCATTTTATTCGGCCCTGGCCGCGCGAGCTGTCATGGAGGTTATAGATGAAGCTACAGGCGAGTGGAGCAGGCGTGTTACCTCCACTTTCATTGGGTGCTGCGAGGTGTGCTCTTGGCAGGGATCCATGGCAGTGGCCTGCACAGAAAACGGCCAGGTACAGGCAGCGCAAATAAAACAAAGCCTTTTGGAGCGCTTAAAACAAGCAGGTTGTCCAACTATGTTGTTATATGTTCAGTATCGAATGCATCCTCAAATTCGGGATTCTCCTCCAAGATATTTTTATCTAAATCGATTTAGGGACAGTGAGAGTGTTACGAGGAGACCTGAATAAATTTATTACAAGATTTTCTGAGACCTAGCCTATTTTACAGGTAGCTCGAGTCTGAGAGAAGGATCTGTTTACATCTCTCAGAGGTAGAGCAGGATCTGTTACATATCAGAAAGTTCATGAAGCACAGTCTGGTTGGAAGGAATCTCATAGAGGTGGGTCTGTTTCATAACAGAATATACAGAAGCACAAGTTGTTTTGCAATTAAGAGTGCAACAGTGTTTCCTTTATTTCGATCTAATTTGCCACGTAGCTCTGGTCTCCATGGGAGGCCTTGGTAATGGAAATGACAATACAGAGGAGCATACTGGTTCAAATTCATTACAAAGATCTTCTATTAACCTTCCAAGACTTTCTCGGTTTTTTGGTCAATAGTATCGTTTAAGAGCCATCTCATAGTTTGGATCTGTTTCATATCAGAATATTCATGAAGCACAGGTTTGTTTTGCAATTTTATGAAAGAGTTCATTGTTTTATTACGTAGGTTTATTTATATATAATTAATATTATTTACTTGGCTTTAGTTTATATTAGTATACTTTGTTAATATAAAAGAAATATTAATAGTATATTAATATTAATATAATTTAATAATAGTAAATCCATTAGTTTTAATATTACTTAAATATGAATAATATTTAAAATATTAGTTTCCTTCTTAAGCATTAAGGACATATGGGTAATGAACTTAATAAGCTTAGAACTTTTGCATTAAAATCTCTTTCTACACAATTTAATAGGCATTGTATGGGATTTCAAGTAGATTTGATTTCATTTCCCTTACTAATTTGCAAATAGTTTTACAATAAATTCTTAAATGAGAAAAACATAATAGAGCTAGGACTTAAATTACTTCATTGGCATATTGAAAACTATTTAAAACTTAAGTCTTTCCATCAACAATACAAGAAGAGATAATGCACTAATATTCTCACTTTTCAATACATCTCTTTTAAGCAACAAAATGAAATTTAATAATATATATTTTTTTAAAGTAAATTTCCCAACATTCCTCAAGAGGGTTTCAACAATATTTCCATTAAGTTTTAGAGTAAGAACTACTAACATTTCAACAAGATCAACACACTCATATGAGGTTCCAAGCCAAGTTAAAGGAGAATAAATAAATTGTCTTTCCTTCAACTTTCAATTCCATCCACATTACAACCTTACTAATGAAGATCAATACAACTTTCCTTCAAAATCTTGTTACAACATTTTCCACTTAATGTGGGAACAAATTTACAATAATGGAAGCTAAAATACAAAGCAATATTACACTTTTCCTCCACTCAAGGTGGGTAAAAATACAAGGTGGTTTCATATTGTCTTCAACAAGACTCCAATGTTACAAACATCAACAAGGTAGCTCCTCCAATAGTTTTCTTGATTCACAACAAAATAAGGGGAGAGGCAATGCTCTCCTCCCAACCAAGATACCCAATGGAGAAGAGAAGCCATCCTCTCCATTGGCCCCCGATCCCCAACCACATTACAATGGGAGAAAATCCAACTCATGGCAACTACTAGCTTCCACATAACTTAACATAAAATTTCACATTCATTCCATAATCCTTCAAAACAAAATCAACAACTCAACAAGAGGGAAACAATCACAACAACAAGTCACAAGGCTTATCAAGAAAGCCATAAGAGTAAGACCTATGGGGAGGCCACTTATGCCTCCCAATGGGAATGGGTGCCACCTAAAAGCCTCCAATGCAAAACACAATACCCCTAACAACTCTTATGCCTCCCTCAAGTACCCCTTATCCCTCCATCCACTCTTATGCCTCCCTCAACTCTTATGGCTCCCTCAAAGTAAAAACAAGAAGAAAATGCAAGCATTTCTCTTACTAGGTGGGCACCCAACCCAAACTCCCTCCTCAAGAAAATGATCTCTTATGCCTCCCTCAAATAAAACTCCCCATAGTCTCCTCCCACTCCCAACTTAGGCATTCTACCCATTCCCAACAAGCATTTCAAACAACAACATTCAACACAACATAAATATACATTCATATAACAAAAAAAGAAACATAATACAAACAAAGGTGAAGCTCCTACCTTTCCATGGTAGAGCTTGTTCCAAGTATGAAGTCTCAATCCCTCCAAAGATCAAGCAAGCATCCACAAGCTCCAACAAAATTCCCACAAGTATCAACAAGCTCCAAAAATCCACAAACTCCTTCAAAATCCTCTCCTCTCCAAAATACAAAAGACTAAAAATGAAACTTCCAACCCCCAAAACAAACAAGAGGATCAAATAAATAGAGAAAAGAGAGGGAGGGATGATGTGGCTCCAAGTAGGATGCCACCTCCTTTTCCCTCCACTCCACATCACTTGGTCAACCTCATATTCCAATGCACCATTAATAAGTGGTTGAAAGAAAGGCAAGCACCTTACACACTCCATCTAAGCCCACTTCCCCAAAGGACAAAATTAAATTTTGAAAGAAAGTGCAATTAATATTTTACCCTTTTTATCCCCCCAAAACACCTAAAAGACCCTAAATTTGGCCTTCCAACCCATAGGTAGGGTTGGCATGGGGTTTTAAGAGGTGTGGGACAAGTTTGACTTGTCCCACAAGCTTTGAAATTTGGCCTCTAAGGCCAAATTCGAGTTTCCCATGTGGGGTAGAGTGTGCTACACTCAAAACTCAAACACACATCAATCCACACAAAATCCCAAGTAAATCAAGCCTAATAAATGAACTCTCTTTTGGTCATATCCTTTTAATTAGTTTAGGACAAATTCAAATTAGCTTAATTAAGACACTACAACCCATGACTAATAAAGGGGTAAACACCAATCCAAAGAATATGAATAATAACACAAGTAAAATTTCACTTACTAAGAGAAACACATACTAACATAATAAAAAGGGAAAATTAAAACAAAACAACACATGACCCCTAGGTCACAATTTTCCCCTAACCAAATAATTCTAACACACACACAATTACTTGTTGCCATGGTGACCTTAGCTGGATTCTTCTCGAATTCCGATGTGGTTGGTCTCCACTCCCCAATATTGTTGTGAATATAATATACCTGCAGAACAGAGAATACCTCCTTCGGCCTGTTGGCCGCATTAAAACATTCATGCCAAATATACAATATAATCTAAAATAAACGACACATGATTTACTATCATCTATGCAAGTACGATATCACTTACACTTTCTAGCACATTTCTATTCCACATTTCATTTATGTCAAAACGATCATCACATTAGTCCAATTATCAAGTTCTACTCAATATGATTAAACATATCACATGTCATAATTAAAGATAAATAACCATGTCAAAAGTATACAAATATCATCATCAAATGTCCACCAGTAGACCATATGCATCATATAAAGATCAAATCAATAACAGTCCAATGTCTATGATATCTACTAGCATGCTAAATCAAGAAGCCATAATAAATCCATAAGTGAAGTAATCAGTCTCGAAAACAACAAAACAAAAATGGTGTCGAAGGGAAGTGGGCATATATTGGGGACATTAATGGGGAAATGTGTATAATTGATGTTTGATAGGGAATCTATGTGCAACAACAACTCAGGGTATCACATGAGAATTAGAGATAGGATTTTTTTCTTTGCCATAGAGTGTGGCTTTGCTTGGGTGCAATATGGGGGTCTTATCCTTGTGATTTTTTGTTGTGACATCATACATTTCTGTTTTATTTGCAAACTGTTATAGGTCCCCTGATCATGTCCCCATAAACTACAAATGCTTGGATATTGTGAAAAACAATTTACGTTTATTTTCAAACCATATTTTTGCAATAATTAATTTAGTTGGATGTACATAGGTGGTTAATGGGTTAGTTTTAGTTTTACATTTGGTTGGTAGTTTGGGAGCACAATCGGTTCATGTGTTTTGGTTTTGCATTAGGTGCCAGAAAGGATTTTTTATGTCTTAATATTGGCCACTATGAAAATCTATATGGAGCCATGTTTGGATACATATTATTCATATCCAGATCTGCATGAAAAAGTAGGGATTTTAAGTCTTTCCTACTATATTTGAGAAAAACTAAGTTATTTTTTCCCTCTTTTTAGCATGGAAGTTGAAGCAATTAGTTGTTGTTGCATTAGGTTGGTAAAAAAGGCTCCACAATTCCATAAATAAGGGCATGGTTCCTTATGTTGTACATTAGGAAATATATTTATCGTGATATTTTCTACAATGAGTTAAAACTAGCTCATCTTGCAATCTTGTAGATGATTTTATGGCTTTCTATTCTTACAACAAACATTCTTTGTGCATGTTTTCTTCAATTGACTAGGGCCTTGACATAGATAAATGTACATGTATTCCTCCTATTATAGTAGATATAATTCTAAACAAAACACATTACTTTTTTTTTTTGAATCTTGTGCAAAATAACTTTCAGAAATAAATGACGATTATTGGTCATCATTGAATAAAAATTACGAATGTTTTTCCATACAAATATTTGAAGTAGGAAAGATTATCTGGAATGCTTTATAGCCTATTAAATTCTACCGAGCTTGGAGTGCACACGAAGGCTGTAAGTTGACACTGTTGAATGCACATCAATCAAATAGATGCGGATCATGTGATGGTATAACTTGGATTCCATTTACTTATAATAATACTAGTGCCATTTAAATATTTTAATGTGTAGCGTTCACTTGGAAATAATATTGAATTCGGTCACTTTACTTCTCCCAAATTAACATCCTTACGTGGATTTGATGTTCAAGATATTTTATTTGTCAAAATGTGAGCTAAATAATCATTAGTTTCATATTTCACTTAAATTTCATAATAAAACTAAATCTCCACCAATAATATGTTTTTAGAAAAAATTTATAGTTATGTGCATTCATTAAATTGTGTATGAAATGTTAGTAATTGAGAGAGTTGGATATAAATTTGATAAAATATCATGTATGAATAAGATCATAACAAAGGTGGGTTTGTTTGCATTAACATTTTAATTATCACCTAGTTTTCCTATGCTTTTAAAACTTTGACCATTTTAGTGCTAATTTATTTCATATAGGTGGCCATTAAGTTTAACCCTTGCATGCTACAAATTTTCATATACCTCATTATTTTACATTTGTATTTCTAGCATCCAAATAGTCAATGCATGGATATTGTCCACGATTGATATGTGGACAAAAGTTGACCCCACCTGTCAAACCATTTTTTTATGCATCTCACAGGGCTATGACCTCAGCAATAAACCCATATATGAAGAGATATATCTCTAATTAAATTCCCATATTTGAGGAGAGACATCTCTAATTATATTATTTATGAATGCTTAAGTACCTTTAAATACTTTCGATCTCTTATTACATCTTGGAATTTCATGTACACTAAAATTTTCAATCCCTGTGTATAAGCTTTCCTCTTTACTTTTCCTTCCCCAACACTAATTCCCACTCACCTTCATAATTCACTTATCGGTGTATCCATTGCACAATTCCCATGCAATTGCTAACTTCCTATGCAATTGCTAATTTCATATTTCAACTTTAAGGGACCAAATGATAAGCTTATTTGAATAGACACATAGAGTCAAAGAGTAATGATTGTGTGATGTGAAAGTGTAAAATGATACTTAGAGTTAATATAGTAATTGTCACATCATTAATGTCATTAATTACGGCATACATTGCTAATATTTAATCAGTTGCTCGAAATTATATAATGGGGTCTAAATCCGAAGATGATATATGTGATCAATTAATGTATATGCCCTAAAAGAGTGTGCTCGCGTATAAGGAGTTCTTGGGAAATTTTTTGTATAATTATTTGTATTTGTTTGGATATATATTTTTCTAGAGGGTGGAAAGGAAATGAGACTTCTTCCAAAAGTGAGTTACACCAATTTTAGTATTAATTGGGGTTGGATTTGATAAAATGTAAATGTGGAAAGGGGTTTTAATTCAACAATACAATAATTTTTATCATTTACATTGTAATTTATAGTCAAATATGTATAAATAATTTATATTATTAATCAATTATATAAAGGAATACTATTGATATTCTACTAACATCTTGAAATTGAGAAGAGGGGTTTAGAGTAATATCTATTTTTTGTAATTCTAAAGACAACAACAAAAAATAAACATTGCATTGTGAGTGCAATGCAAGTGTACAAAGTGAGATGAATAAAACCTTAACAAATCATATTTGTGTACCCTTTAATAGAATTACAATTGTTTTCTATAATCATAAAACATTTATGAATTTTGTCTAGGAGAATGCAAAATATATGAGTTGATAGCCATGTTCATATATTCTTGAGCTCTAAAATCATCGCATATTTTTTTCTCAATTCTATGTTGATCTCTAGAAAGCATATCTCGTTCCATGAATGCTTAATGTTGTAAACACCTTACAAAATAGTAATTAAAAAAATGAAAATTTAGAAACATGTTTTATCCCTACACAATTGTCGGAATGCATTAAGAAAATAATCATTTGAAGACATCACACTAGGTATAATGAAATTTAGTAAGCAATCTAGTGTAATGAATGTTCTCAACCCTTATCACTTTTAATGAGCTAATCAATGTAATACCTAAATGATAGATTATTTACTATAAATATTTATGATATTCTTTTGACATGAAGATGCTCTTCAAACAAGTAAATTCCTTTTCTTGGCAACACACATTATTTATTCTCTAATTTTTTTGAATACACTAATACATTTGAACCAAAACTTTAGACCCCCAGATGACATGTATATACTAACACAAAATGGATACGAAAATACAAGGAAACAAACAAAAACCTTGATAGACCTTACAAAAGGTCAATGATCCACCCCAGTGCTGGATTTTGACATTCAATGTTACATGTCACAATAATTTTCTTTGACGGTCTAAAAAATTAGATGGATGTCATTTGACGTTCAAAATATAATATGCACATCAAATATTTTTTTATAATAACTATATAAAATACAAAAATTGAGTAAAATTTTACATCCACGAGATTGAAACAATAAATTTATATGATTTTCTAAAATTAAATTGAAATAAATAATTATAAAATGAATGCAAGTTCTCAAATTTCACATTTATTGCAATAATTGCAGTTTCCAATCTTTATTTTAAAAAATCAAACAAATAACAATAAAACAAACAATTACAAATCAAAAATCAATAGAAAAAGCTAAACAAAAAATCAAATAAAACTAAAAAAGGAAATCAAACAAAACTAATTGAAAATCAAAATTAATAGATGTTTCTATTTCATAATCATTAATAAGATATTAAGATTTTATTATTTTTATTTTCTTTATATCTGAAAATTTCTATTTTTATTTATATTGTATTTTTCATGAATCTAAAAAAAATCAATATTTAATTTATTAACTTTCTATATATATATAGACGGTTAAATTTGTAATATACATGTCATTTTGATGTTCAAATTATATTTTTGCATGTCAATCATGACGGTCATATTTTAAAAGTGATTATATTTTGACATCTAAAATGACTAAAAATGTCTAAATTGCAAAATCCAAACCTGCTACCGAGGACATATGGGGTTATGAATCATATTGCTTTGCCTCTCAACCATATATCCTAATCTTAAGAAATAAATAAATTCATCAAGAATCAATTGTATAAATTATGAGGAAGCTTAATTTACAAATTATATTACACCTATAATATTTTTAAAATTCAAAGGAAGAATAATCCCAAGTATTAGCCACTCATTGTTTATTTCATGTTATGGAAGTGGTGATTTAATTTGTATTGAAAAATTGTTGTCATACATAAACTATACATGGTATTTATATATAAATACATGATATTTATATATAAATATTTTATTTTGAGAAAATATTGATAAAATAGTGGAAATATCCATTCTAGAATGGTTAATTATTTAATTGAGAGAATTTTCCACACTTCACCTTCATATCACAAAAAAATCATGTAAATAGTACTTATTATTGAATAAAATGAACTTTAATTTGATTACTATACCAATAAATGTCAATATTGGAATAAATGATATTTATGGTCCTACTTACATATAAATCCATCAAAATATCTAATGACTATGCAAGTTGTATCTATATGAAGCCAAAATTTAGTTAATTAAATTATGCGAGTTGTATTTAATGAGGTGTAATATCTATCATACAAAAGTGAGAAATTTAAGAATCAAACAATGTAGTTTCATTCTTAATGAATTCAATTTTGGAATGAATAATGCATATATGTTTATCCCCTTTTTAGAATAAATAGAAACATTGTTTTAAAAAATCAAAGAGTTTCGTTCAAATGTATAATAATGAAATTTTTTAGGACTTTAAATGCACTCTACTTTGAGTATGTAAAGTGTATATACCCTAATCATTTTTGGCCTTAGCAAGAATAGATCAAATGAATCAATACACATTATGCACTCAATTCTTAAATATTGTTTTAACATAATAATTTACACTATGAATCGGTACGTAGATGGAAGAGAGAAAAACATCTGTCCATGTTAGAAGGTAGCCAATGCATCATTGATATAGTAGCAAAAAAACTCTTTATAAAGACCAGGTGAACTTGAACACACATAATTTTTTCAAATTGTGAATCGCTATCAAATATAATCATATGTCTTGCATTTTTAAAGCTTGTGTCTAGAATTCTCCAAGTAAAGATTTGGTGTTGGAGCAAATGCCTTCCAAAGGTATTTGTTGTGGAATTGATTCACCGTATTTGATAATTTAATATAACTATTATAAATGTCAATTTTGTTTACAAGATTTAATATATGAAAATTTTGACAATTTTAAGAATTCCAGCTCACCTTTAAGAAAAGTGAAATCAAATCCTATATAAACTCGAACAATTTACTTGTAAACCACCTCGTATACAAAGCACTCTAGCAATGCGTTTCAATCCCTTTAAGTTTTATAATGTGTTTATATTATTTTTATCTTATCAATAATTGAACCACACACAATTCCAAATCCATTGTAGGAGGAGATAAGCTCTTAAATTAATTTGGAATGATACAGGTGTAAACATCATAAAAACTCCAATATCAAGAGAATAATATATGTAATCTTGACACGAATTATTGTTTCTTCACAATCACACTTTCTATTAGAGGGAAATCACATCAAATCATATACTCTTTACAATAGAAACTTGTAATCCTTAGTTTCTATGGAAATGTCAAAGTTGCATAAAGGCTAATGTTCTCTCCACCCCACCAATGGGGTTTGGGTGGATTGGTTAAGACAGACGGTTGTGTCTGGATCCACCTAGGTTCAAATCCCACTAGGCGTGATCCCTTCGGAGTGGTTTACCGGTCGTGGCGAGTGTTGCATCACCGGTAGGTTGCAATGGTTCGGTGGTGGCGAGTGTGGCATCACCGATGGATGCGGCTCGTGGCTTCGGCTGGTGGTTCTTGATGGTGGTGGAATTTTCATCGTTGGCATTGGGGTTAGCGGCGACTGGTGGCTCTAAAAATGGTGGTGGCGGAAAAATTGCATTGTCGGTGCGGCCTCAGTGGCCACGTTGGTTTGTGTTGGTCTTAATTGTAATATCTTGTCTGAGGACATTGTTGTAGGTGGGGCCCCACCAACCCTCTGGCTCATAGTTCTGATCAAAAGTGTTTAACTATATATATATAAATGTTCTCTCCACCCCACATTTATTCTCTAATTGACATTTTTGTTTGTAATTGTTTTATGTCTCAATCTAATAATAAATTCATTAACATGGCTACATAAATTTTTGATGAAGTATAATATCTATTATTTGATTACTCGTGATGGTGCACTCATGCCTTAACCCTAGCCCGTTGCAGGCAACGTGAATAATGGAGGCCTTGGTGATAAATGCTTAGGAGGTGGAAAAAAGGTGAAGGCGTAGGTGATAGATGTCAGGGAAATGACAATGGAGGAAGAGGCACGCTAAATGGCTGTGGTGGAGGTGAAACAACAGAAAAAGGGGATAATCACCTAGGAAGGGAGAAACCAAAATTAGGTGGCGACTAGGCTAAGGGAGGACTGAGATCGGACCAGATTGAAAACATAAGCCTGTGCAAGAAGCTTATAATGGGAGAAACAATTGGGTTTTCTCCTTCTCATGCGGTGAAGAATTCTTTAGGGACGAGGTTCGAAATAGGGGCTGATGTCGTACCTATACATAGGGGTGGTGACAACCATGGGAAACTTTCCTTTGCCACTACTAGTGGTGCACATCTGAAGAAAAAATACCCGAAACCCGCTAAAGACACCCTTGTCTTGAAATTGGATGATGAAGCTCTTCTCAAAGTTCGAGATTTGGAAGAGGCATATTGCAGTCATGCTCTCATATGTAGGTTCAACCATTTTTGGCCCAAAATTTCATAGCTACATGACTGGATCACTCAAAAATGGAACCCCAAAATAAAGGGTAAGATTGAACTTTACCTCTGCTCCAAATTTTATTTCATTGTTGTTTTTGAATCTAATGAGGATCATGAAATCATAAACAATGTGTATTTGGTTTGGGGGGATTAATACGGTCTCATGAATAAACCCTGGCATCCCTTATTTGATCAATTGAAAGACTCATTTGAGACAATGCCGATCCGGGTTAGACTCCCTGGCATCCCCTTGTAATTTTGGGATGAATCCTTCCTTGAAGCTATTGGAGATAATTTGGAGGCCTTTGAAAAATATGATGATACTACTACCTTGCAGCTGCATACTACCTATGCTCAGATACTGGTGGATTTAGACATCTTCCAGGACCTTCCTAAAAACATTAATCTATAGATTGGAGATAGAGTTTGGACCCAAAGACTGGACTATGAAAGATTGGAATTTCACAATGTCACATGTATTTTGAAATAGGGCATGTGTTTTGAAAGAGGGACTAGTGAGTGGCTTCACAACCCTCTCACTTCACTGTCAATGCCCCTGCTCCTCCTGTTTCTAATTTTGTTTCGAGCCCAGGTTCTTGGGTTGTCTCATCCCCTAATGTGAACCCCTCTTAGTTTCCTCTTAGTGAACCAATGACTCATATCCCTCATGCCCATGTTGAGGTGGCCAAGGAGAGGGAAATTCCCTCTTATCTTGCTAGGTCTAATTTTTGACCTATTTCCTCATTTAATATTCTCCTCTCGTGCGATCCTGTTTTTGATGACGAGCATAACAAGGAGGAGTGGATGGTCATCCAAAAAAAGAAAAATATTCTCTTCTAAAATACAACCAGTCCCATCCCATATGACACTCAGATAACATTCTTTGACTTTGGGTTGACTGCAGTTCTTTGCTATTAGTGTTGCTTAGGTGTTGTTGTTGTTGTTATTTCCTGACAACTTGTTCCTATTTTGTTTCCCTTGATCTTTATTGTTGTATCTTGGCTTTAGGACTTTTTGTACCTGGGTAGGATCCTAGTTAAAAAACCTTTACCCTTAATTAAAAATAAATAAAATTTTATGAAGGATTTTGAATGGAGCGACGAGTGAGAAAAGGAGAAGATTGTTTTGTGGGAAACTAGAGTATATGACACAACGATTTTCTATGATGCAGGAGAGGAGGATACTAGATGCTTGTCACTTTCTTTGGACGAGGATGGGTCAGTGCTGGAGGTGCTAGATTCGGTAGTAGGATGATCTTTAAAAAAGGTCCAGTAAATCTTTGATTGGGCGTTTCGTTGGGGTAAGAACCAACATAGACTCTTTATGGGTTTGGGCCAATTTTAGATGAAAACAAGAGTGCATTTTGCAAGTCAAATCTCTAGAAAAAGGTCTCTTTCTGTTTCTGTTCATGTTTGATATAGATCTCAGTAAGGTCCTTTTGGGGGGCATTGGTTATTTTATAAGACAATTTTTACTTTGACCAGGTGGCGTCCAGGTGTCCTTCAAGTTGATCTAGACCCCTGCTTCCTTGTCTGGGTGAATCTTCCTGCTCCACCACTAGATTTCTAGGACAAGGACGTGTTGTCATGGGGAGGTTTCTAGAGATCTTGGTCAGTTTATGCCCTTTGACTCCACCACCATGGCATGCTCTAGATTAACTAGTAAGTTAGATTTTGTGTGAATGTTTCCTCTGTTTCAACCTTCCTTCCTCTATTCATCTTAGATCCAGGTATGGTGTTTGGGTTCAAAATATTTTGAAGGATCCCCTATCTTTTGTCTTAGATGTAGAAGAGGCGAACATTGTGTTGGGAACTGCTCAAATTTTGAGTAGGAACGACAGAAGAAAACACCTCATTTAGGCGTTGAGCTTGTTAGTGGTCGGATTGAGGGTCAAATGGGGTTTGGGTTCTTGTATGGACTGGTTGTGCCAATTCGTTATGAAGAGGTTTTTTCTAAAACAAGATCTTAGCTACTGATATGGCAGTGGATGGTGTTACTCCTTCTTGGTCCCCTATTGGTTTATAGGGTTTGATGGACCTAGAACCAAAGGAGGTTAAATCTATGTCAAACGAAGATTCAAGTGAGGATATTTTTGATTCAAAAAAGGGCCACTGAAGCTTTTATTAGGTACTTATGGGTTGGGGTTGTTTGTTGTTTGTTGGGTCAAGTTTCTTTGACTCTCGTTTGTTGTTTGTTTAGGTTTCGAAGTATTTGTTTTATCATTGAAAATCCTTTGGTATTTGTATCAGGTTTTTAGTTTGATATTTAGATTCAGACATGTATATATAATTTTTTTTAAAGATAAGTAGTTGTGCTACCCTATCAATGTTTTCTTCAATTTCTTATCTCCTGGAAAATAATCAGAGATACAGTCTTTGTTTTGAGAGTGTAAATGTGTATATATGTACATATATATGTATATGTATATATATATATATATATCAAAATAGTGGTTTAGGTTTATTTTTATCTGTAGGGTCAAAAGACTGAATCCACTGTTCATAATAGAGGGCAGAAAAGTTTAAAGGGAGTGGCCCAGCCGCATTGAGTGAGGTTTGGCCATAGTGGCTGGGGCAAAGGAAGTGGGGAGGCATAAGGGAGGGGGAGTGGTGGTGTGGGCGTAGACACACCACATAGTGGTGTGGCTATGGAAACAAGTCAGGGTTGGAGGGACAGGTCGCGGGAAGGTCATGACTTGTCCCTCCCCACTGTTATATATATATATATATTTTACTTACAACCAAGCCTCCCAGCTGTAAACTTTGACTTCACATTTTTTTGTTATTGCATCCAAGTCTCAAAAAAAGCCACATTTTAAATAACACAGAATTCCAGCAAGGGTTATAACTTATAATTTTTTTTTTCCTAAAGTTAACTTGTTTAGTTGTATATGTGTGTGTGTGTGTGTGTGTGTGTGTGTGTGTGTGTGTGTGTGTGCGCGCGCGCGCGCACGTGCGTGTGCGTGCCTACATACAAATGTATTGTGTTCCTATATACTGAATGACACTAAATAACATACATTGTTCGTAGTTTGAGACTATTATAGAACGAGGAGAAAGGAAATACCATAAGAAACTAAATTGGTTAAAAAATTCTATCTTTTTCCCTTAAAAAGAGCTCTAATACAATAAGATAATATTGCAATCCTTCAAGAGCAAGATATGGACTAAAACCTTCACTTCTGAACACAAAGATGCAAATATTTATTCTAAAAGAAAGTTTTCAAATGCAACTTTATCGGTCTCTTTGTCATTAATATCTTGAAGTATAAATAGGAAACCTTGTTAAAATTTACAACATGCTAGCTATGGTCCTAATCTCCAAGTTCAACCAATAGGAGCATGAATACAATAAAATTTTCCTTTAAATTTGAATCAAAACTAACACTATACCATCACTTTACACTTCTTTCTAACATATACTAAGAATCGCAACATCTAGATTTGCATTATGTATTTCCATATCCCATACAATAAAACATCATGGGATAGCATAATGAACTAACAAGTGAGAGATATTTTTCCTCTATTTAATAAGTAGAAACAAAAGAACAAGAATACAAATTTCTTGTATACAACATGCATTAATTTTTTTTTTCAAATCTACTCTTTAATATAGGATAAAATGCAAACTTCCCATCCATAACCAAATCCTTTCAATAAGCCTTTCAAATAATACAAGCATACCCATACTTTCCATTAAGCAAT
This sequence comes from Taxus chinensis, assembly GCA_019776745.2. Taxonomy (NCBI): domain Eukaryota; kingdom Viridiplantae; phylum Streptophyta; class Pinopsida; order Cupressales; family Taxaceae; genus Taxus; species Taxus chinensis. The sequence continues at coordinate 215,572,136 of CM034157.1, forward strand.
GTTGACAAGCATACACAAAGGAAAAAATAAAGAGTTCCTTACAACAAGAAGGCATCAATATTACGATATGGCAATATTAATTCTCTAAGAGAGGTTAACTTGAATCAAAATTTTCTTATGCAAGATACAACTTCATTCCAAGATAGGAGAAGACTCAACAAGAGCTACAACATCATTCTAAGACATAGTAAAATACAAGTGGATAAGCCTCCCCAAAATAGGTAACAACACGACAAAATTCCCAACTTTTCTTCTCCAAACTTCAAGCTAAATCTGCAAGTTTCCACTCCAAGAATAGTCTTCATAGCACAAGAAGAAAGTGTAATGCCCTGTTCTACGTTACACCTGTTCATCCTGTGGCGATCGAGTGCTAAGCATGGAGTGTCATTGTGCCTTCGTCGACCTCGATTCCTGACCATTATGACTATAATTGATAATTATTTTAAAAGTTGTAAAATGATAATAATGATAATAATAATAATAATAATAATAATGACATTATGATTGTATTATCGATCAACGATTGTATTTTATTATTACTTTCTTTATATCGATTGTGATCAATATCATCCTCTGTTATCGTTAAACTATCCTTTTGATTTGTTTGTCGCTCTTGCTGATCGAGCCTCGTTATGCAAATGAGGAAGAGTATGTTTTGTGGTGGCACCATGGTTTGGGAGTGGCGTTCGCGTAAATATTTCATTTAAATACTCAACCCCGTTCTCCTCCTGGGTCGACTGATCTCGCAATCTTAGAATTGTTTTAAATTACTAATTTTAAATATGGAATTTTTTTGTCCCCAACCTACCTTGTCTCGGTCAGCTTTATCTCCTGCTTGGCGTGGGTTGGAGGGAATTATTTTTTTATTGTTGTTAGGGGCCTCATTTTAGCTGACTGACTGCGTGGAGGGTGGAGTTATTAAAGTCTAGGTGTGTTGGAGTCTTCTTGCTGGTGGTTGCACTTCATTTATTAACCCTGATTTACAAATCTTCCTTGTTCTGGTTGACTGCCTGCATATCCTCCTCTCACCTCGTGAGATCTCCTTTTGTTGGACTGCGTATAGGTGGAGTGTGAGGCCATCGAGGGGGCACAACATTTTTGTGTGGAAGCGAGAATATATTGGAAGGATCTTTGCTTTCATTCCATTGGATTATTTCTTTTTGGGTTTCAAGGTTTCTCGCTGCTCCTCTTGGCTTCCGATTGTTTAAGGTTTTTGATCCTTCCCAGTTGTAGTTTTTGAGCTCGAAGGAGAAGCCCACTCTTGGAGGTGTGCGGATTAAGACGTGCAAACGGAATATTGCAGCTCCTTTGGACCTTGCAGCATTTGTGGATCCAGTGGTGGGGATTTACGTCGATCATGAGGGTGACCTGGAACTTGTTGCCAAGAGCTTTGAATATGTAGAACTTGACTTCTCAAGATACGGTGACACCTTTTTTTTGAGGTGGTCTTTGTTGGAGGTCACACACAGCCTAGTACTATAAAGCCTGAAGAATGTGACCGCCATACCTTTGCTGTTTTGAATTGTGAACCTGCAAGGTAGAGTATCTTGCCGTCTGTTCTTATATTTAGAAGATATTACGCAGGAGACCTTTTCTAATCAAGAATCTTGAAAATGTTATGCGAAAGTATTTACAGTCCCTTGAGCTTTTTGCGGAAAATGAAAGAAAGAAGCTTGCTATTTTCACCGCACTCACTTTCTCTCAGAAACTGTCTGGGCTTCCACCAGAAACAGTTTTTCAACCTCTGCTTAAGACAATCTTGTGGCCAAGGGCATCGTGATTTTATTCATCACAGACTTTTTCAAGGAGTACTTGGTTGATAACAGCCTTAATGATCTCATAGGACTGTTGAAGCGAGGGAAGATGGAAGACAATCTCCTCGAGTTGTTTCCAGTGCAGAAGCGTACTACCGAGGCTTTTGCAGAGCATTTTTCATTTAAGGAGGGGCTTGAGCTCTTGTTGAATACAATGAAAAGAAAATCTTTGATGTGAAGTTGAAGGAAGTGAAAGCTGTGTTAATGACTCTTGATTACTGAAAAATACGTG
>CM034157.1:216260926-216274960 GCA_019776745.2 Taxus chinensis
TGAGTTTCTACGTGTGTTCTGTTTAGTGGACTCTCTTGAGTTTCTTTTCTTTCAAGGTGAACAGTAGATGTGTTCTGTATATTTGTGTTGTTTTCATTTATATAATAGTTATTGGTTAATTACACTGTACTACAACCTCAAAAATCCATCTATACGACACTGATATAGATTAAAAGCTCTCAATAGGGAAAACAAATCTCATGCCTTGCGAAAACTGTGTACACTTGTATACATTGAATTATAGATTAACATTGGACACCAACAAATCTGCCAACTTTGGAGATCACAGAATCGAAATTCAGTATGTATCAGAAAAATTAACCATGTCCATAGGAAATGTCACAGTATCAAATCAATGTAAAAAGCTAAGTTATGTGGATATGTAAGTATCGTTGTACATAAGATATCTAATACAACAAGTTTTTACAAGAGCATGGACATATGCAGCTCAGATACATCTCTCTCCCTCTCCTCTTCTATCTCTCTATATATACACCATGAAACATACAAAATTGTTAAGAGACATTTCTCAGCCAAAAGCAAAGAAAATGGTATGTACCAAAGAACATATAAGTAATGTGTTTTGGGTCTTCGCAGTGGGGTAAGTGTTTTATTTCAATTTTATTTTTTTGAGCATTTTTCCATGTTCTTTTTCAGACTTTCCTAAGGTGCGCTTCAGTTGCAAATCTGTTGTATCCAATACATCTCTTGACTGTACTTGAGCTATATCCGAATAGAAATGTTATTTGGTCTTGTTCAGACCACAGCTGAAGAGTACTAATATGATGAATTTTCTCATTAAAAATGTGATATTTGAATAAGTACAGCGAGTGAAAGATATGTAACTCCAATCTAGTGACTGCAAAGTGATGCCTAGCTTGCCTTGACCGGGTAGATAAGCAAGGAAGAAACATCAGACACATCCAAAGCAATGAATATGGGTCTTCCATCAGTGTTCTATAGTCATTACCACTCTAGTGAACACTTGAAACAAATATATGATATCCAGACACTGTACCATTCAAATGAACTTTAATTTTTTCATGATTATCTAAAATTTCAACATATTGCAAAGGTCATAGCAAACTCGATAACTTTAAATACTATTAATAAGATACACATGTATAGAGAAGGTATGCATAATCCCATTCATCTAATATGGACAGGAAAATCAACAATAATAAATAAATAGTCTCAACAGCAATAATAAATGCTATCAATAAATTTGACAGGAAAAACTCATTACATTTTACAAGTCATGTCAGAAGAAGAGCCAAAAGAGGAGTTTGGCATAAAATTGGCACTACATATGGATCTTACATTATTTTCTCGTTCAAGGAGAAAAACCATAACATTAAACTTGATTTTTTCTTTGACATAACTGAGTATCTTGGCAATTGTTTTACAAATAATGATACAATTGATTGTAATATCAAAACTTCAACAAATTAAATCTGAGAGCTCTTCAAATTTCTCCGTTGCTTGTTAACAGCAATGGAGTTTCGTGCTTCCATCCATCCTCAAATTTTTCTTTTATTTCCTTTCATCTCATCAGGCGTAAGGTGTGTGTGAACTGATGCAGCACTCTTGATACCCTTTAATCTTTTTCCCTGATATGTTTACAAACAATGGGCATATCAGTAAATAAAACTATGCAAACGTAAATGATAAAATAAGTTTATCAAAATTATAAATAAGATATTGTGTGGTCACCTGTTGTTGGGAAGAATGGATCCTTTCTGAAAGTTGCATCTCAGTATCACCTTCACTATTACGTTGCTACAAAAATGAAGGATTATTGATGAAAATTATTTCCTACATTAACTCGAAGAAAAAAACACAAATATTTTAAATGTTTTTATATTTGACTCCTAGAAGAAATTAGCAATGTAAATCTTAAGTTTACGTAACTTACCAAATCAGATGAAGCATGACCCGTTTTATGTATAATTTGTATGGAATCAACAATATTGGATAACATTTTTACGTTTCTTACCACAAGCTTATTTGGTTGTTCCTCTTCATTCTACAAACAATCAATTCATATAAATACTATATAATACAATTAAAGAACATGATTGTTAGAAAGAAAGAAAATTATAAGTAAAATGATATTGGGGTAAGGGAAGCTCCTGTAACAGCTGCAACAGTCAAGTAAGGGAAGCCAAGTTGGTATGAAAAGTACATAGTTTCATCGTGAATAATATGTTTCCATCGTATAAAATATTATAGGGAAAATGCAACCCAGTTTTGAAAGATAAATACATAGATGAATACTACATAAGAATGTAATGGAAGGAAATGTATAGGGAAGTAGGAAAAAATTTAAACATTAGACTAGAAAGGAAAATACTACAGTATTCATTTCCTTGTGTCACCTATGCATGGTAAAATCTGAATATGAGCTCTCAAAATTCTATTGAATACTGAAATAAATAATGCATCATTGATATAGTCAATCAATTGGAAAAAAATAATGTACATCAAAACATAGTTTTACCTCAATTGCAACATTGTCATCTGAATATTCATTCATTTGCTGCAAACATGAAAAAATGGATAAGTATACTTATACTAGATATAAAATCAATCAAATGTGCTAAAAACACAATAACATCAATAAAAATACAAATTAACACACCTTTGTCTCTTTTCCATCCTCTTTCTAGTTAATTGCCTTCAAGCAATCTTTAAACTAGATGCAATATGTCTTCTTCGATTCACCAACAGTATTTGCTCCAATATGTGGAAAATGCAATGGAGCGTCATCTACATATGATTCTTCTATGCATATGACAATGCAGTCCCTTTCTAAAGATCGTCCATGGCATTTTATTCTTGGTTTAGTTGCATGAATTTTAGCAATGCCAACCTTTTTTGCATGGTCAGGCTCTAGGAACATAAAAACTTCTTCTCCTATTGTGAATTCATAGGCAGCCATGTCCTTCACCTCATTCTTTGGTTTGCCCGGTTCCACCTCAACAAATTTTGAAAAATCAGTCACCTCAATCAATGGATCGGCCATATTTTTTCCCTTATGATCCTCTTTGTTGATTTTTTTCTTTATCATTCATATCATTTCCCTCACTTTCTTTTGTTCTAATGGAAATAGGTGTTATTTGCATCGGTGGTTCATGTACCCATGCACTTGAAGTGTATGCTTCAACATTATTCTCTTCCTCATCACTCTGAAGCGGTAAAACCCAATTTTTCAAGTGCAACAACATAATAATTAATTGTATATAAAAGATGTAGGTATAAATGCCAAATTAGCAATATGATTAAGATTTAAGCACTTAAAATATATAGAAAACACAAATATTTATATTTGTAATTTACAATTGTACCTTGTTTTCCATTGGATTGTTGTTTACATTCTTTTTTTGTATCATATTTTCTCCATCAACATCAGTTGAGTCCTATTCATGCATTCAAGTCATGAAAAGTGTGAGAATCGCATTTACACAAGATTTCAACATGTTAATGAATGAAAAATGACACTTTATTATTCCAACAATGCTACTAATGTTTTTAATGAAAGCATGTTTCCTTACATGATCAACATTAATGGATTCTTCTTAGATAATATCCTGTACAAATGAAACGTTAATTTAAAATAACATAAAAAAATGTGAATAAACAAAAATAAAATAATTTTAAATTTAAATTATAATAAAAATGGTAAATACCTTATCCTTTTGTCCATTTAGTTCAGAATTTGTACAATCAGTTTTCATCAAATCCTTTTTATATTGCAGCGTTGAAAGGGTTTTTTTCCTTCTTTCCTCCCTCTTTTCTACACTATCATACTCCTCTACAAGCTTGGAAATCAGATCTTTAGCTTGTTGGCTAAGGGATGAAAAATATTGCACCTTTTCTTCCCAACAATAACGCTCAATTAACCTAGATTTGTACATATATTTAGAATTTTTCAAGTGCCAGTCAACACTTCGCTTTGCAACCATATTTTGTACTGTTTTTTTTGTTTTCCTTTTATACTTCCCGGTCGCACGTTTACCCGGCTTACGCCTATGTAATGGAGGGAGACCATTGTGATCATGGAGGCAGTGATAGTTGATGTCTTTCAAATGCCATTTTATTCCTTGCATTTCATAGTTGCAGCAAGGAAAGACCATGCACTTAAATCTGTCCCTCTTTCCAATTTCTTTTATAATTTTACACTGCTGCAAATACTACAATTTACAGCCAATAATTAAATAGTTTATGAGTAACAATTGATGTGTAGGGAAATCCTATAACTCTTTAGTTGAAATTATTATGCAAATGTAAAAATATATGGACACTAAAAGAACACGAAATTGGAAAATCCTAATAAATCTAAGACATACTAACATAAGTTGAATACTTGAATAAAAGTGTTTTATTCATGCAAAACAAAAATTATAAATAACACTACTTACTGATCTTTGATGTTTGCACTCATTGGATGCTTTATGGCTCGGACTAGGCACCCAATCTTCATCTTCATCATCCTCCTCTACCTCATAATCTTCGTCATTTTGATCACTATTGTCATCTATGTTTAGTTCCATGTCAAATTCTTCTTCAACATGGACTATCCTTACCCTCATCCTTTTCAAAATCTGAATTCTCTTTTGTTTGATCAACAAATGCTTCTTCTTCTTCAATTTTTTCATCGTTAATCTATGTTTATGTTACAAAAACAAACACTATGTTGTCAGAAATAAGCATTTCATAACACATAATCCACTACAAAAATTATATTTCAATAAAAAACAAACAGTCACATTTCCTTACCCGTTTCAGAAAGGCCATTGCAGCACGTGTTGTCATCCTATTTTTTTGTGGTTGATTTTTTCCACAACCGCTATTTTCTTTCATTTGATTTGATTTCTTTGTTAAAATTAATACATAATATATGGTCATGCATAATCAAAATAAAGAATATTGATGAAAAAACATTGTTAAAAGTTTCATCAATACCTTTAAACACAAATGAAGATGTTACTTTTGATGATTGCTTATTTGCCAGCAATAAGATTAGAAAGGACTGCTGAAATCCAAAAATATAGAAAGGAACTTCAAATCATCTACCAGCAATAAGATTATATCAAAAAATAGAACACAGTATATTCCTGATATAATATCTACAATGTGTACCTGTGGAAATCCTGAAGAATTGAAGATTATATCTACCAAGCAAACATGATGGAAACAGGTCCGTAGCTTTTAGAAAAGTGATGAGAAATATAAGATGATATTTATGGATTATATCAGCTCAGAAATGCCATTTTTAGATATCGTTCAAAAAATCAAAAGATAGAGACATTCTCATAAATCAACAGATATAGATAGAGATATTGTCAACTCTCCATTGATAACTACTTTGACAAGGACTTCGAAGAGACTTTGGCCACACTCAATAGATATACTTCCAACCTACCCATACTTTTAACAAGAAAAGAGCTTATTCTGTCAACTTTATTTGCATTCTACTCGAGGTCTTGGTCTTCTCACTTTCTTGAACAGAGCCACAAGACATTCAACTTAACTCGGTGTTGGAATATTCACGTCAAATTATGTATTTAATAGTTTTGTTCTTATAAAAAAACCCACCATTTGATTATAGATTATTTAAATGTACAGTTTGAGTTGAGTCTGCCGTTGGGCTTTTCTTTTCCCATCCTTAGCAGTATATGAATAGTTTAAAAAACATGAGATGTAAAGCACATATGGCTTCTGGTCAAAAGCTTTCCAGCTCCATTAGAATTATCAAGAAGTATTTAAAATCAGAATTATAAGGTCTCAAATCTAGCTGTGGATTCAGCAAAACTTTAAGGCTTAGGTCCCCATTTCATCTTGACATCTAGCTGTTTAGATTGCTGACAAATTTTGAAGACAATTTATTTGATAGGATACTGTGTCAAATTGCATATATTAAAAGCCATGCTTCATATCAGTCCCATGATGTTCCAAAATAAGCTTTAATATTTTTTTTAGCGAATGAAAGTAAGAAATTTGTATTGTATAACCTTCATTAAAATATAGCTTATTGGGGCTATATGTAATTGTTGAGTTACAAATATACATGCACATTTTTTATGCTATTCAACTCATCCACATTAAAAAATGGGTACAGCTACTTTCTGTCAGATTAAAAATGACACAAAAGCTGTCAAATGAAGATATAGGTTTTATTATAATGAAGTGTCAAACTTTTTGAGTATAAATATAGTATTCTCCACTTTTTCCTAATTTGCCAATATGGCCTCATGAACTGAGAAACATTAAAAATATGAGAAAGTATAGAATAGCCAGTGCCATAGTATCCTCTAATTTGTCATAACTATGAGTCAATAACAATAAGCAGTTAAGGGTTGTCAAAACCGAAAAAAATTGGAATTCCTATAGGCCTTTTATGTAGACCAATTGGTCCATAATATTTGCTGTCAGCTTTTCTCTTGGTAGTGATCAGAGGTTACTCATTTAGTCCATCATTCTAAAGTTATGGAAAAATAATGAACAATGAAAAACAAAGAATTGCATGTTATGGGTGTTGATGTTAGTGCAATTATGTTTCTGTCTTATGCACGTGTGCCTCATGGAATATTGATCTCTGTGGTCAGAAGTTTATATCAGAAAATTGCAAGGTTTCTGTCACTGTGAATGAGGACAAGTGGGCTAGAATAGCTGGCTTTTGTACAAGCGTGTATTGTTTTTGTTTGTTCCTGGGATTCCAAGTTTAGTGTGTCCAGCTCCAACACTGGATTTGCATATGACATTTTCATGGGGATTGACATCTTAGATTCCTTGTGCTGCTTTATTGTAGGCCTAACTCTTGGTTTTGGAACTCAGATATGGAAAGGTATTCAAATCCCACCTTCTTGGGAGCCCCACAATTGTATCAACTGATCCAGAAGTGAGCAAGGTGGTTTTGCAAAATGATGGTAGAATATTTGTTCCTTCTTATCCAAAGTCACTTAATGAACTCATGGGGAAGTCTTTGATTGCCAAAAAGGTTGCATGGTCTCATAGGTAGTTTTCTCAAATCTCCAGAGTTAAAAGAACAGATAACCGTGGACATTGAGAAGTATGTGCTAGATTCTGTGAAAAATTGGAAGGATGGTCAACTAGTTTACATCCAAGATGAAACAAAAAAGGTAAGCAATCAATGCGCATACACAGATACATGTGTATGTGGGTGGTATATTTTCATAGTATCATAATTATTACGGTAATATTTTTTGTTTTAACCGCATACATTGTTTATTGAACAGATAGCTTTTCAGGTGCTGTTGAAGGCCCTGATGAGTCTTAACCCCGGTGACGAGTTAGAATGCTTAAAACGAGAATTCAGAAAGTTTATTTCGGGTTTAGTCTCAATTCCTGTCAAATTCCCTGGAACAAGGCTTTACAAGTCCTTGCAGGTAGGATTTTATATCTTCAAACTCAATTCCACGTTGATCACTAGCAATTACACCAATCTAAGATATGGGCATTGGGAGATTTTAATAATACCAATTATGATTATGAAAGCATGTTTCAGGAAAAAGCAAACATGGTGAAGATGGTGCACAGAATCATACAAGACAGAGGAACAAAGTATGATAGCAACAAAACTCGAGAGAAGGATGTCCTGGATGTATTATTACATGAAACAAATAGTATAACGGGGAAGTTCACTATAGACCTCATCTCAGATAACATGATAGATTTAAGGATTCCAGGAGAAGACTCTGTACCAATGCTTATGACACTAGCTGCTCAATACCTTACCGGTTGCCCACTTGCACTACAACAATTACAGGTACCAATGAATTCCCCTCTCCTTTGAGAAGAACTTATTAACTGCAATATAGTTAGTTCTGACACTAAAGCATTTATGTATTCAATGATCTCAGGAAGAAAACATGAAGCTCAAGAAGTCCAAGGAAGAGAAGAAAGAGCTAGTAACTTGGAGTGATTACATGTCATTACCATTTACTCAGGATGTGAGTATGATTTGATTAACATTATCTAATATTTATGTAATTTGGTTAAGATACAATTTTCCTTAGAGGCTTAAGTTTCCTACACATTGATCAGATGATAACAGAGACCTTGCGTTTGGGGAACAGGGTTCCATTATGTTAAGTCCCTGTTGTTAAAAGATGTGAAGAGAGAAATAATGAAGAGGAATCGCAATTCACACATTATAAGTTCTGGGTCCGTCATTTTATTATGCAAGAGATAGTCACAAAATGGTTGAAGCGGCTATAACCGTCTATTAGTTAATACATAACTAATAATGACTTAATATTAAACTATAAGCCTTATATTCCTACACCCCCTCTTAAGGTTTACACTACAAAAAGTGAGCAAAAACGTAGTAATAGAAGATTAAAACTAAATAGAGTCCATTAGTTAATACATAACTAATAGTGACTTAATAATAAACTATAAGCCTTATATTCCTACACCCCCTCTTAAGGTTTACACTACAGAAAGTGAGAAAAAACATAGTGATAGAAGATTAAAACTAAATAGAGTCCATTAGTTAATACATAACTAATAGAGACTTAATAATAAACTATAAGCCTTATATTCCTACACCCACTTTTAAGGTTTACACTACAAAAAGTAAGCAAAAACATATTGACAAAAGATTAGAACTAAATAGAGTCCCACATTCTTCAAAAGTTTCCTCTCTAAAACATAGTGCTTTGACTAGGTACAACTCTGTTCATGAGTCGAATTCCGTGTTTGAGGTTTTTAGCCATAAATTACAGTTTCAATTTTAGACAGCCCGTTTACAGGCTATACAATTTTTTTTATTTTTTGGGTATTGTAATCTTCAATTTGTTTAGATCTTCATTAGCAAACTGTTAAAAAATTGGAGCTTTGAAACAGGGTGTGGACATATGCCAAAGTACTGTGCAGAAGGGAACAGTTGAAGTGCCCTGGTAGGTATTTATGCAAAATTTTGAAGCATGTAAATTATTCGACAAAATTCCTGAGATATATTTTGTCTCCTAGATTGCAAGATATGCAACTTAGTAACTTTTGGGCTATTTCAATTGGCATGTTCAAATCTAGACTCCATAAATCTTTCCAGCATCCTACTAGCCTCTGTTAAAACAAGGGCTTCAAGAGCACGCCATGAGCAACGATCAAAGTATGATGGAACATTGTTCATATTTTAAGGGTATTGATGAAGGATAGAAGAATTTAATAGATGGTGGGATTTAGTTGGATTAAAGGATATAAAATGGTGAATGGTTTTTTTGTGTAAGAGATGAATCACACCCACAGGTATAGGAGATTAATGCAAAGTTGCAGAGATTTACAGCGGGGTATGGGCATCCACCAAAGCATAATGGAAGTGGTATTTCATAATTTCTAGTGTCTCAGTAAATGCAACCAACATGTGTCCAATCTCTTCAGTTCACTTTTCATATCATACTCCCATCCTCTGCCAAAATATGAGCTTTGAAACAGGGTATGCACATCTACCAAAGCATTGCACAGAAGAAAATTTTGTCAGATATTTTAGTTTCAAATACCCTGGTAGATATGTATGCATAATGTGGAAGCATGTGAATTATTTAACAAAATTCCTGAAACACGTGTTTCTTTTGATGGTGAAGTTTTTTTGCAAAGTGTCAAAAAAATTGGAAGACCACTGTTTTTATTTTCCGGAGGCATCCCTTACAGGAGCTTCCCTTACACTCAACCAAAAGCCTTCTTCCGCAATGAGTTAGGGAAGCTACTGTTTTTATTTTACTGAGTCGTGAAAATCAACCAAATGCACAGAGTGTAGATTAACCTAAAAAAATCCAACTTATGGAAGGGATTATTGGACGCAGCGACAGCTGATTTTATTCTGAGAAATAAAATCATGGATTTGCATCCATGGTGATGTCAAGGAATAACATCATTTCAAACAAAGACATTGTTCTTGCTGAGAGTATTGGTGATGTATTCTGTAAAGCCCTGTTTTATGACTCCATGGAGGTATCGTAAAGTTTCAAACTCTGCACAGAAACTACAAATCACCCCAAATTATTGGAAAAAAAGCCTCAGAATGACAAAAAAGAGCAGGACACATTTAGATAGATGTTTTAGAGAAGGAGCCTGCTAGAAAAGCACGACTAACGAGCTGCAAATATTTTTGGACACTTCAACGCATTGGGTATGAGGTTATGTATTGTTCATGCAATCAAAGACAAGTGACATTGTAGCAGTGATGACAACCGTAAGGAATCTATGCTTGGTCGGTGCACTTCAGTGGAATATGCAAATTGAACTGAGCTTTAATTGAATATATAAATGCTTGCCCACATACCGTTAATATCATAGAGTTGTTATATTTAGGTTTATTTTATACAGTACTTACGGTTGCAAAAAGTGTAGTTAGTTAGTTCAAGTGTCATGGCAAGTTCTTCAATGGTGAAGATGGGTTCATGTTTGAAGGCTGATGACGTGCAAGAGCTTGTAAAATCGAAGCCCGGGGCTGAACCAGAGAGATACATTCGACCCAAACAAAAGAGGATTGGATGCTTAACATTAAATGCTCCAGCTAGCCTTCAAATACCTGTCATTGACATGGGGAGGATTGTATCAGGATGTCATTCTATGAGGCAACATGAGATGGCCAGACTTTCCAAGGCCTGTCAAGAGTGGGGTTTTTTCCAGGTTAGTTGGGCTAAATATATCTGTTTTTTACCACTCGCTAACATTTAAGAGTTAGATGTTTCCAAACGTTCAGTAATAATCTTTACAAACATGTTTGTTACTTAAATGGCCACAATAATTTTAGCAGTGTGTTTATTTTACTTTCTTAGGTTTTGAATCATGGAACTAGGCACTGGCGACTATTGGAGCGAATAAAGAAAGTGGTGATGGAGTTCTTCAAACTGCCATTGGAAGAGAAAGAGAAGTACGCAATGATGTCGGGCACAATCCAGGGATATGGTCACAGTTTCATCTTCTCAGATGACCAGAAGCTAGACTGGTGCGACATGATGGCACTGGCTACCATGCCAAAATCTATTCGTAAACAAAACCTTTGGCCGGATAGACCCTTACTTTTCAGGTTATACGTTTTTTTTAATATACCCTGCAATACTACAATGGTAATGCTAACTTATGTCAACTATCTATGCTGAGATGTTTTTTGCTTGAGTTTTGCAGGGATACATTGGAAGCTTATTCAATTGAGGTATTTAGACTCTGCCAACATTTGGAGTCTTTCATCGCTGAGAATTTGGGTCTAAAGCCCAACATTTTTTAAGAAATACTCACAGAAAATGTGCAGGCACAACGGATGAACTTGTATCCACCCTGATCTAGGCCTGATCTCGTTCTAGGTTTAAGTGCACACTCTAATGGAAGTGCTCTTACTGTGTTACTGCAAGATGACGAATCGGTAGGCTTACAAATTCTTAACAAGAACATGTGGATTTCTGTAGAGCCGATTCCAGGCGCTCTGGTTATCAATATAGGAGACACGCTAGAGGTACATATACCCAATTTAGAATGTATAAAAATAGTTATAAATCATTTAAAAATTATGTTTCAATGGACATTATAAATATTATATTTGTATAAAACTAGTTATTTGTATAAAAATAGCTATAAACCAATACTAAATTTAACATTGTACTAAAGTGAAGAAGACGACGTCTGCAAGTATAAACAACAGTCAATACTTACCCGCAAACACTTTCAAAAAATGAAATAACAAAAATGCGAGCCTAAGGGGTTTGTGCATTCAAAACCACAAAGCATGTAAAACCACAAATCAGAGAAGCACAAAATAGCATGTAAAAGAGAAGCACAGAATAGCATGTAACATAAACATAGATTAAAGATATTTTTTCAGAAACAAATCGATGTAACATAATCATAGATTGTAGAAACCCACCTCTGAAATCTGTTCTTTGGAGCAAACAGGGGAAGCACCTGGGAGGACGTCAACTCTGGAGGAACTGTATATTTTTAATGCAGTTTTCTATCAACGTGTTCAGAAACTGTGAAGGAACTGGTGGAGAGGCGCCTATGTGATCAAAGTTGTGCAGCAGAGAACAGCTCAAACCAGGGGCATGGAAACCGCATGGAACAGGGGGCTATGGCGGGTAATATCTTTTTCATGAAGGCGGAGCTATGATTTTTGAAACTGGAACCGTGTGACAGCTGCAGATGATTTGACAGGAGTCGCTGAAATGATGGCCGACAAATGGCAAAACCGGCAATATTTATTAGCTTGTCAGGATGGGAATGGAGACGGAGTTAACGGAAATGAAAACGGAGCGTGGGTCAAACGCCACGAACGCCACGTAGACCATTGTGCCACCTCACTACCCCCTGCGAACTTGCGTGAGGGATAGGGTCCGTGACCATAGAGTGCCTCTTTGAAATATGAGAGAGAGGTGTGTTTTCATGGCTTTCCTAACGAGCCAAGGACTCGGATCTTGCGAACTATCCAAGTTTGGCAGCTTCGTTGTTTGGAGTGTGATAAAATTGTATCTTCAATTCTGATCCAGCCTAGATCGAGGTGTTTGCTACTATCTCAGGGGTACCAATATGTTCAAACACGTCCATGCCTTACGGATTCAAAAATAGGGTTTGAAGAGACGTATGTGAAGGAGAAGCAATGGCTACGTACATATCAACATACCACAATGCTAAGGAGGTCGATCAACCAGCTATTGAGTGAGTTTGAATGAGCTAATCTATCAATTTAAATCGGTGTTGATCCCTAACATAACTATACAAAAACCAAAATATTGGTTATGAAATTTGACCAATATGTAAATCACAGGATGTTAAAGGCTGTAGATTTTGATCAGAATAAAATCTTGCACAACTTTCTAATTTTTAGAACCCTGTAACTGCAAGATCAATCAAATAAGAAATAGACTAGAAAACGAATGTCAACAACCCTGTGTATGTGTTCGATAGGTCTACATGGAAATATAAATGTAAAGGTGTAGAACCTATTGATTTCTCTAGGAGAAAGTATAAATTCATAGATCTGAGTGTAGTCAATGAAATATAAACTGTGCTATGTTTGTGTTGTCTAATACAAAGATGTTCTATCTAGTTGGGCAATTTCTATGGAACCGGAGACGAATCAATGAAATCAACAAGCTTGATCTAGATGTCAACTCAGATCTTAAACAACTCGAAGCCTTCAAGAAAACTTTCAATAATACAAACTACCTAAAAAGAATGTCATTGTAGAAATTTACCATGCTCTAAATTTTGGGTTAGAGTAAACACACATAACACTATAATAATTCTATTGTATTTTCTTGTATATCTTTTTCATAGGAATTATCTACATATATAGCCTTATAGATAAGGAATGAAGCTGAAGAATACTTCAAAAAATTCTATGTTAAGACAATATGTGATAATAAACAAACAAATTAAGTGAGTTGTTATTTTACCACATAAAAATTTCACTTTTACACACCATAATAATAAATAATTCAATTATTATATTCCACCTTAGAAGGTCACTTGATTAATTTAACAACTTTAAACTAATCACATTCAATATTCTTTGTACTAATATGCATATCTCTAATGTGTGGTTATTGAATAAATAATTTTATGATTTTAAATTATATAAAAAGTATTAATATATTTTTAATTAATGATTTTAAAATGATTTGAATATTTTTAGACCTTATTTTAACACACATTTTAACTTTTATTCTAAACAAACAATTAAAATAATTATTTTTAAAAAAAAATTATTTTGTCATGAACCTTACCCATTAAAGATCATGTAGAAAAACATAATAATAATATTTAAATGACATGAAACCCATTTTGCAGAACTTCCCAAACACACTTTGACTTGAATCTTTTGCCCCCTAAAATCGATAATGAGTTTAATTCTTGCCAAAATTTCAAAAAATGACTTTATGTGGCAATATGCCAAGTTAACTTGCCATGTGGATATCTTTTTCAAACCGTGGTACATTTATTTGGTCTTGTTTGGTAAATATCTAATTTAGAGGTTATAACAAATAACTGTGATTAATTTAAATAGAAACCTCA